>JAAAKG020183653.1:13608-25616 GCA_010014905.2 Druon quercuslanigerum
CTAAATATCAACATTTCTAATCGGACCAGTACTTCGAGGATTTTTATTTGTCCACTAATACCAAATTTCTCTAGGCTGAAACCGCTTTATGATTTTTAGATGATCCTTGATCAATATCATTGCTCTGAACATCAACCTTTTTTTGCGGACCAGAACTTTAAGGATTTTCATCTACCCATTGATACAAAATTTCCCTTGTATGAAACTTCTTAATAATTTGTAGGTCATCGTTGATCAATATTGACTCTCTAAAGAACAACCTTTCTAATCAGACCAGAACTCAAAGAATATGTTCTATCCACCAATACCAAATTTCCCTTTCATGGACTCTCTTTATGATTTGCAGATGATCGTTGATCAATATGGAGCCTCTAAGCATCAACCTTTCTAATCAGACCAGTACTTCAAGGATTTGCATCTATCCATCGATACCAAATTTCCCTTGGATGGTACCTCATTATGACCTGTAGATGATCGTTAGTCAATATCAAAAATATGAATATGAAGTTCAAAAATTGCGTCACGTTATCTTAAACGATTTTTCCATAACACACCTTCTTTTATAACAAATCATCTTATCAAACTTGAGCAACCACGGTCGTCACGTCAGAAATACGAAACTACCCCCTCTACCATTTTTAAATCAAAATTTTTTATTCAATTAAATTTGATGAACACCTTAAATAAATAGGGATATGACAGGGAAATAAATGATTCGAATTAAAATGAATCTGTGAGTACCATATTGAATTTGGTATGGAACATTTAAATTTCGAGTCAAAATATATTCCATTTTCAACCAAATAGTTGCATTTTTAATAAAAAATATCCATTTCCTATCAAAAGAGATGCATTTTTAACAAAAGAGTTGAGCTTTCAAGCTAAAAGTTTTTAGCCCAATATTGGCATTTTTAACAATAATAAAACTAGTTTGAGACCTTTTGGGCAAAAGAGACGCATTTACAACCAAATTAATTCAATTCTCCAACTAAAATAGGAATTTTTAACCAAATCGTCGAATTTCCAAACAAAAAGGGTTAATTTCAACTGTAAACAGTCGAGTCTTCAAACAAATATTTAAAACTTCAAGACAAGAAGTTTTCATCTAGAGAAACAAATTTTCAACAAAGCTGTTTTGTTTTCAACAAAATAATTATACTTTTAGGAAAACATGTAAATTTTTTATCACACAGTTGAGTTTTGAACAGAAGGATGATTTTTCAGCCAAATAGTTGGATTAAAAAAATTAATTATCAACTACACAGTTGCATTAACAAGCAAATAGTAAAACTTTTATGCAAAGGGGTTTGAATTTTTAGCTTCAGAAGATATATTTTCAAACAATCGGTTATTTTAACCAAGATCACAAACACTATAGATAGTCTAACAAAAAAAATTAATTTTGGAATAAAAAATAGTGGTAGGCTGAACAAAAACAGATTGATTCTTTACTTTTGAATTTAAAAAAATCAAGCAAATTTTTAAATTGTCAAACTAAAAAGCCGCTTTTCCTAAGAAAAAGTTGAATCATAAACCAATCATCATAAAACAAAAATTTAACACAAAATATAACTTGAAACTATCAAATTTTTGAAGCAATAATGTATTTAAATTTTCTGTCAAAATAAATTTTTTTCAAACAAATATTTAAACCTTTAGGCAATAAAATAAATGATTAACAAAGTAGTACAACTTTTAATCAACAGGTTGGATTTTTAACGAAAAGAGGTGAAATTTTAATTAAAAAATTAAATATAAATATATGTATATTCAGTGTAATTAGAGTATTCCTTTAGTGTAAAAGTGTCCTTCAACCGTTTTATAAATAACGTGGCTATTCTTTGCGAATAAAAAATCCTTTTCCTGATAGTGTGACATTTTTTTAAAGGGCCTCTAACCCCCAGCAATAATACGATATACCAGGATATCTCATTCGTTCCCATTTATCTTCCTTCTGAAACATTTCCAAGACATCCAAGATATCTAGGGGAAATTTCTGGGATAGGTTATCCCTGGAACAACCAGGGAGATAAATAGGATCGACTGGGATATCCCGATACATCCTTTTGCTGTGAGGGAAGACATCTAGTGACTAGTCGAAAACAACAAGTAGCTCAACCGAAGATGGAAAGGTTGAGAAGAGAACAAGAGGCGAGGAAAGTTTGATATTTCGTCGAAAAGTCTTGCATTGTCTAAAAGTTGATGGCGTCACCCCAAGGGGGAAGATAACATCTGGTGCTGGCTCTATCAACATCCCGCCCACCACCCTCACGTCGTGCGGCACAACCACCCTTGCATCCAGATCTGCTCGAAGGAAACTCGTCTTCAATTATTCTTGTACCCATCCTCACTTACATTTTCACTCCCACCCCTACCCCCATTTCTCTCTCTATTTCACCCTATCCACAACTTTACTGGTTTTCCGTCTCCCTGTTCCTTAACTCTCCCTTGTGCCCACGCTACCATCCGGCACTCTCGTCCCGACGTTTCCGTCTGTCACGCAGTTCTGACGAACAACGAATTTATGGAATTACGAAACGCGACGGAATTAATTTGCATACATAAAAAATATATAACTCAAACTCCGAAGCGTCCGCGGGGAACCCCCGCGTGAGCCATTCCTAATTGTGCAGCGAGCTGCCGCTTGCTAAGGGTTCGTTCAGGATGGTTGTTGTGGAAACATATTAAACTCCACACACTCCCAAAGACTTCTCCGCCACTTGACGATAACTTCATTAATTTATTCCTGACGGATTAAATAAGGCAGAATCTCACGTGGCCTTAGGGATCGGGAAATTAATATTTTCCAGGTTTCTCTTTTTCCCCGTCCAATTATGCAATTGATATTTTATTCATACCTTTTTCGCTCATCTTTGCATCAGACAAAAATGTTAATTTCTCACTTGTGTGGTATCTTGCTGCTGATATATTATTCATTGTATTTAGCCTTAACTGATATACCATTTAGATGATCCTGCCAATAGAATTAATTCTGAAATGTTGCGAATCAGAGATGCAGATTTTTAAATAGAACTTTACACTCATTCAAGACCAGTGGAAATATGAATATTTTATCTCATTCATATTTTCTCATCTTTCTAGTTAATTTTTTTTTATTTTCCGCTATAATTAATTATTGTTATCTTCAAATTTATTTATTCACTTTGTCTGCATTTAATCTTTTATGTTTTCGCCCACGAAATATTTTTGTCTATCGATTTTATAACTAACCTGAATAATAATTTCTAATTTTAATTCACTAACAAGTATAGCGTCCTGACTAATAATTGAATGGAATAAATTATCTTACAAAAATTAGTATTTTGTTTACTGCAGTCATTGAAAAAAGATAAATTTTGTGCGGTCAAGATAACGTACAGCCTACATATATTCAGCAACTTGAATAAAACAAATTTAAAAACAGGTGATAAAATTTTAAAGAAATTTGTCAAAACTGATTTTTATTTTATTTTTTTATAAACAAATATAAAGGAAATTATGTTATTTTTCTCTATTTTATGTTCCCGGTGGTTGTAGATAATAAATAAAAAAAATTTATAAACAAATTATTTATTGAAAAAGTGTTTTCTATATTTTTCAATGATAAAAATTTCTCTTGAGATTATTCTTGCTAATTTTATTAACACGTGCATTATTTAAGCATTAATCGACAATTTTTTTTCATGACAGTTTTCCAATTAGAAACCTGATGATGATTTTGGAAAAATCTATAATGTTAGAAAATTAATTGATTATTTAAATAAAGATAATAAATAAATTGCTTGAGCATTTGTCGACGAAAAATTTCGTTTATCTTCATAAGAATCCTGTCAATTGAGAACTTAATGATAATTTTAGCAATATTCATAATTATTTGAATAATTTCATGTGATTATTTAGGCAAAGTTAATTTTAAAAATGCATTATTTGGGCATTTGTCGCAAATTTTTTTTTACTGTCAGTCCTCCCAATTTTAATTAATTAATAAGTCCTGTATTAAAATTTTATTTAAATGCATCTTTAAAATTAAAGAATTTTAAGCTCTATATTGGAAACTTGACTCTTGGTCTTTATGATAATTCAAAATAATTTTTTTTGTAAATGAATTTTTCAAATTTAAGAGTTTGTTATTTTTAACAATTCGCAATTTTCTAGTTTCACAATTTAAAATTTTGAGATTTCGATGCTTTCGTTTAGAAATTTATTTAATTCGAAAGACTTAGAATGGCAAACTTTATTCTTTTTGTTTTCCAAAATCAGAAAAATAATTAAAATTTAAGAATTTTTCTTTATACATCTTTACAACTAAATTTTTTTTTAATAATTGTAACTCTTTAAAATTGTTGAACCTTAAATTTGAAAACTTAGAAATCAGGAAGATTTTAATTTTGGGAATTTACATAAACACTAGGAAAGTTTTGAATTTTACAATTTTATAATTTTTAAGCTTCAGTCACGCATTGTTGCCAATATGGAAGATTTAGAATTAAAAATTAGACAATTACACAGTAATAATACAATAAAAAATTATACAATTTTGAACTGTTTAACTTAAACATTGCAGGCGTTTTAGTTTTAAAAATTGAAAATTAATTTATTTATAGTTTCAAGATTAACAATAAAAAATTCTGTGATTTTGACGACTGACATTCGAAATCTCTTTAAATTGGAAAATATAGATCTGAAAAATTAACGTCGTACCTTTCAATTCTTTAAAATTTGGAAATTTTTAATAAAGGTAGGTGATTACTTTGATTCGGATTACTTTCCCTTAATAGTGACATTAGAGGGGGAAAAAGTAATAGTAATACGCATAAAAAGGGGCCAAAGGTAAAGAGCTTAAAAAATGGGGATTGTTCAAGGCAAGAAAAAGAACAGTTTAGAGAAAAGGAAA
Source organism: Druon quercuslanigerum (assembly GCA_010014905.2). Classification (NCBI taxonomy): domain Eukaryota; kingdom Metazoa; phylum Arthropoda; class Insecta; order Hymenoptera; family Cynipidae; genus Druon; species Druon quercuslanigerum. The sequence goes on from JAAAKG020183653.1 coordinate 18,503, forward strand.
AAAACATCAAAATGGGAGAGGGAAAGTATGGATGAGGAGATGGTAAAAATGATAGGAGAAGTAAAAAGAGGCTTAGAGTGTACAAACAAAAATTCAGTTAGTAAAGAGAGGAATAGAAGTGGATGGGATGAGGATTGTAAGGAGAAAAAGAAGGAGGTCAGAAAGGAATTAAGAAAGTGGAGAAAAGGGCAGACTATTGGGAAAGAGTATAGGAAAAAAAAGAAAGAGTATTCTGAGTTGTGTAACCAAAAGAAAGAGGAACAGAATAAAAGATTTAAGAAAGAGGCGGAGAATGCTAGGACGAAAGAAGAGATATGGAAGGTAGTAAATAGAGGAAGAAGAAGAAAAAGAGTAAACCAAAATATTGAAATGGTAGAATGGAGCAAAATATGGTAGAGAAAGAGGTTAGGAAGAGGACATAACAAGGGATGAAATAGTCAAGGTGTTAGGAATAATGAAGCATGGAAATGCACCTGGTAGAGATGAGATTCAAAATGAAGTATGAAAATATGAAGGGACAGAACTAGAGGAATGGGCATGGATAATTCGTAATCGAGTATGGAGAGGAGAGGACTGGCCAGAGTTCTAGAAAGAAGGAGTAGTGATACCAATAGTGGAGAAAGGCAAAGGAGAGGAGGTTAAAGATTATAGGGATGTGACGCTGATGCCAACACTGTATAAAGTATATATAACTGTTTTGTCGAAGGGATTGAAGAAAGAAGTGGAGGAAAAAAAGACAGAAGCATCGAATTAGACGTGGTAGACAACATATATGTTCTGAACTATCTAGTAAATAAGAGGATGAAAAGGGAAGAAGGGGCAATGATAGGAATGTTCGTGGACTTAAAGACAGCGTTTGACTCATCAGACCGAGCCGAAATAGAAAAAGTTATGGTGGAAATGGGGATAAGAGAGGGATAAATAAAGAGAGTATCGGAAATTTTTAGAGAGGCAAAAAGCAGGGAAAAGGTGGGAGATCAAGAACGAGATTTTTTCTGGTTGGTGAGAGTAGTCAGGCAAGGATGTCCTCTGTGTCCACTTTTATTTAATATAATAATAATACACTTGGAAAAATAAATGAGGAGAAAAAGTTGGGAATAAGTTAGGATAGGGAAGGAAAAGATATATACACTGGCATACGCAGACGACATAGAACTGATAGCAGAGGATGATGATAGAAGGGATGACGGGCTTAATTACAGGATAAGGGCAATACTTAGATAGAAAAAAGCTGAATTTAAATGTAGAAAAATTAAAGATAATGAGGGTTAGAAAAGGAGGGAGATACAGAAAGAATGGACGGAGAGATGGAAGGGAATAAAGATAGAAGAACTGAAGGAGTCTAAAAATTTGGGATATAGTTTGCAAAAGAATGGAGATCATAGATCTCATATAAGAGAAAGGATAAGAAAAGCAGCAGGGGTAATGAAATAGATATCGGAAATCGGAAAAAGAAGGTTAAAAAAAATTGGAGAATTATAATGTGGTTATTTTATACGCTGGTATGACCGGTATTAAGTTATGGGTCAGAGCTATAGGGATGGAAAGAAAGTAAAGATATTGAGAGTTTACAAGGAAGATACATAAGGTGGACATTAGAGGACATTAAAGGGATAAATTAAGTATTAGAGCGGAAAAAAGGGCATGGAAATTTGAGACGATGCTAAGGGAGGGAAAGGGAGGGGAATTGGCCCGAAAGTGTTTGATAGAGGTAGAAGAGAGGAGAAGGAGGGCGTTAGAATTGACGAGATGGTAAGATTAAAGGAGGGAGTTCTTGAATGCTAGATAGATAGAAGACGGGACTGGAGTAAACTATGAAGAATTGGAAAAAAGGACAGTGAAAGACAATTAATAGAATGATCGGTGATTGATGAATCCAAAGACAATAAATGTTATAAGATGATAAAAAAGGAAGGTTTATAAAAGTATTTAGAAAAGGGATAGGGAGAGAGAAGGTGGACCAGAATAGCAAGATGGGAGGAGGAAGCATGGAAGCACGTATGGGAAGGATGTAGGAGAGGAATGGAAGATAAAGGAAGCTGGAAAGAGAATGCGGTTAAGATGATTAGACTTTCAACCAGGAAAAAGATTTTTTAATTAAAATGATGAATCTTTAACTGGAATAGTTAAATTTTGTGTCAAAAATTTGGTACCAAAAAAAACAAAGGTTTTTCCACAAAATAGTTAAATCTTCAACAAAAAATACAAATTTTCAACAAAGACTTAAATTATCAACCAAAACAGATACTTTTTAACAAAATTGTTCAATTTTCTAAAAGAGACATATTACCTGAGGCTTATCATAAATTCATAAATTCTTTGATATTTTTTTATTTATATTTTTTTTTAATAAAACCAAATATTTCTTATTAAAGGAAAAAGCTAGACTTACTATTTCATCCTGATTTTCCTGAATATATCAACGAAATAAAAATTTTCCTTTAACAAAACCATATCGTTGCCTAAACCAAACAATTGTATTGATTTTAGAAATATCAAAGTTTTCTACAAAATGGATTTGCTCAACGAACAACATTTTTTGTTTAGCCAACAAAACAATTTTTTAGAACTTACAAAAAATTTTGGTTGGAACAACCAAAAGGACCAACAACATAACGTATTTAAATCAACTAAAAATTTTTTCTTCCACAACAACCAACAGAATTTTTGGGACAAAACGAAAAATTCTCTTGTCCCGTAAAATTTCCTTTAGCTTATGTGGTTGGAATATTACATGAAACAATACATCTTTATAGACGTATTATATATTTGATGAAAACCCGAGTCGTTTTAAGAGGCTTAATTTCAAACTGTTCACATTGGGTTGTTAGCGACTCTAAAAGTTCTAATTCTATCAATCAAAGGATATTAAAAGCGACCGCCTCCGGAGTGTCGTTTCTTTACCCTTTTAATAAACTTGGGCGAAAGTAAAGGCTGATTTAAAAGAGAGAACCTCGCGGAAAGAATCAACGAGGGTGAAATTGAGGCCCGGGGTTGGACCTCTAAAAGGGTCGTAACTACTTAATTCTGAAAGACACCGCTGTTCGCACCACAGACACCTCGACACCGAAACCTCTTTGCATTACAAAAGAACGACGGGAAATACCAATTCCCGTCGATTTTACTTTCAGCGAATCCGAGACATTCGCACTTCTTTGCTCCCCATTATTATTTTCCCATTAGCTTCGACTTTCATCTTCAAATTTCGTGGCAAATCGGTACGAGTATTTCCTCTAGGTTTCAAAAATTAGGAAATGTTTTTAATTGCCTTCAACGATAATAGTTTTATTTTTTAACCCTATTCAAGGGAAGTCACAGAAAAAAATCAGGAGTTTTGAGAAACGCCTTTCGAATGTCAGGGAATTTCAGAAGTACTTTAAAAAACTGTTAAAGACAAGTATATAAATTGGATGCTAGGAGTAGACTGGAGGAAACCTGGTTATATAAGGGAAGACGCTAAGGAAGGGCATGAGAACGGAGATAGTGCAAAAGTGTTTAAAAGAGGTAGAAGAAAGGAAATGGCGGGTGATAGAAATAAAAAGATAGGAAAGAAGAAAGGAGATACTTTTTTAGTGCTAGAGATATAGAAGTGGGGACTGGAGTAGACAATAGAGAATTAGAAAAATGTAGTCAAAAAAGCGCCGCCTAAACTCAAAAAAGGCTTTCGTAGCCTATTAAGGCGTTCATTATGTCGTTCAAACCTCCCCCACATGTACTTCCCCTAAATGACCCTCCTTACCATCCTCTAACATCACACTTTGCTTCCCTTCCACAACCTCTCCTTTTCTACTTCGTCTTATCCTCGTCTCTGCAGCTACCACTCTCCTTCCTCCACTTCCCTTACCCAGCCATCACTTCTCCTCCCATTCTTATCCTAATTCACGCAAATTACGAAAAAGTATGGAAAGAGAAAAGAAGGACTAGAATAGAAAGATTCAGATTGGAAAAAGAGGTAAGAGAAGGAATGTATTGGAAAGATTAAGAGAACACAAAGTGCAGAATTTGTGCATGAGGAAAGAAAACATAGGAGCATGTATGGAAAGGATGTAGGAGAGGAATGGAAGATAAAGAAAGCTAAGAAGACAATGTAGTAAAGATATTAGGGAAGGATGTATTAGGTGAGGAGTGCATGAAAGAGGTGGAGGGGCTAGAGGAGCAAATGAGAGAGAATAAAGGAGTGACTGCGACAAAATAGCTGGAAAAAAGTAGAGAAGATGTGAAAGAAAAAGGAAACAGACTTCGCTTAAAAGTGTTTAAGATTTAATAATAAAATATTTTATTATGTCAGGATATATGCATGTATCACTTATTTAATTATTTATTAGAAATCCATCTTTTTGGTTTAAAATTTAACTAGTTAGATGAAAGTTGAAACATTTTGTGGAAAAATTTTTTTGATAAGGTTTCATCATTTTAGTCGAAATATCATCTCTTTAGTTGAAAAATAGTTTCTTTCGATTTAAAATTAACTTCTTAACTAAAAATTTAACTATTCTAGTAAAAAATTGATCATTGTAATCGAAAACTTTATTTTTTTTGCAGAAAGCTCATCTAATTTTGTTGTTTTGATAATGTAATGTCGGGTTTTGATCTAATAGCCTGAACCCCAAGTTGTTATTCTCAGCTCTGTTAAAGTAAGTTTTTAAAATTTATTTGTTTGTCTCAGAGTTTATCTTTTTGATTGAAAACTTAAATGTTTTGTTCAAATTTTTTTGACCTACAACTAATTTTTCAATGTAAAAATGAAACTTTTTCATTTGCGATTAAAAACTGGTCCTTTTTAATTAAAAATGTGCCTACTTTGACTCAAAACTGATCTTCTTTGTTTGAAATTTCTTCTTTTTTTGAATAAGTATGCAAATATTTCGTTAAAAAATTAACTTCTTTTTTCAATTTATATTTTCTGTTTGATAATTTAACTGTTTTACAAAAAATGGGTCTTTTGGTTATTAAATTTCAACAATTTGTATGAACTTTTTTTTTTCTTGGCTAAAAAGTAATTATTTGTTGAAAATTCGTCTTGTTCAATTTTTTTTTTTTGCTAAAAATGTAATTTTTACATTCTTAGTTGAAAATGTATGCTTTTATTTTAAAATTCTAATATCAATTATTATATTTTTTGTTTAAAACTAATCTTCTCAGGTTAAAAATTCCAATATTTAGTTAAAAATTCATAAATTTAGTTAAAAAATTAACCATTTTTTAAAATATCAATTATTAAATTTTCTGTTGAGGATTCAACTTTCTTCTGAAAAATTCCTCTTTTGGGCTTTAAAGTGCAATTGTTTGGTTAATATTTGAAAATTCTTTCAACAGCTGTTTGTATTAGATAAAAAGTCAAACAATTTATTCTTATTAGGTTTTTTTATAAAATAAAAATTACGAAAGTTAAAGCATTCTAAAAATCTAAAGAACCAAACGAAAATGAAGATTTAAAGCCAAACAAAGCGTGATATAAAACAAAGTTTTTAAAAATAGGTACTTTTTTAAGGCCCTACAAGATTATCTAGACAGAAAATTTTGTGCGCAAAAAATAATGAATTATTGCATTCTCATTAAGTTTATTAGCCAGCTATTTTGGATAACATGTAAAAAAGCTACAGCATTTTTTAAATTCTTATATCATTTGTTCAGGCTTTAAAAATTCTATGCACGGCTATTCATAGTACCCGAAAAGTACAAAAATTTATTTTTATGCCTTTTTTGATAGAAAGAAAATTTAGAATAGAAAGCATTTTCAAAATTCAACAAAAGAAACGAAAATTTGAAAAAAACGCATATATAAAAAAATGACCAGGGAACAAAAGCGTTGATTTTTTAGAGCACTACACGCAAATCACAACAGCTTTATGAATTTCTTCGAAAAAAAATTCATTTAAAAACAAAAATTTGGAAAATCTTCACAAAATAAAGAATTTTTTATCGGAAAGAGTTCTAAAGATGTTCTAGAATAAATTTTTGGACAACACAGATATTTTTTTTCTCGTGGACATATTTATTGATATTATTATTCTACTTGATAGGTTTTTTTGCTTTGTCCTTATTAAATGTAATAATTAATTTAAAAGGTTTTAAATTTTTAAATTTAAATTAAACTTCAAATTCAAATTTCATTAAAAATGTGTGACCTTTTCAGATTGGCCTTTGGTACATTCTTTTAATGTCCAAAACTCCAGGTCAAGTTTGTCAGCCAGCTATTTTGGATACAAATTCAAAAAGTTGGCGCATTTTGGATATTTTTGAGACCAGTTTTTCAAAATTCAAAAATTCTCTGTACGGGTATTCATATTATTCAAAAAGACAAACAATTAATCCTAATTACTTTTTATCAAAAAAGCCAAAATTACCAGAGTTATAGCATTTAAAAAATTTCCAAAAACATACGAAAATGAACATTTTAAAACAAATAACGCACAATATGAAAAAAGGAAAGAAAATAAAAACGATGATTTTTTAATGCCCCATAAGATTATGATAACAACTTTTTGATTTTTCTTGAAAAAAAGAAAATTCAAATTTTTGATAGCATATAAAATAATAGAAAATCCAAAAATTAGATTTTTTCAATAAGAAAAGTTGTTTTTAATGAATGCTCGTTGCTTTAAACTAGACAACTAAACTATGTATATTTTACGACCAATTCATGTTATGCATTGTAATAATATACATTTATGGAGACCTCATACAATTTGAGGTAAGATTCGATTGCGAAGCACGAGATACCTTATGAGAATTTGTTCGCTAAAGCCAAAGGAGCTTTAACAATAGAGAATTCACAATCACCAAATAACTGATGTCTATGCTTTGACCTTTAGTTCTAAAAAGTCTGTGTAAAAATAGTCAATCCGTGAAAAGATAAATTTGGTATAATTGAGGCGTCGAATCGTATAAGGGCGTATAGAATTTTCTCATGCGCAATCATAGTCCCCTGGAGGCTTCAAAACAAATTTAAAATTTAAAATTTTTGAAGGACATACCTGGACGTGAAATTTTATTTTGCATCTTTTTTCTCCTAGACAAAAAGTTGTGACTTTTTCAGTTTTCGAAATAAAACCAAAAAACTGACTTTTTTGAAAAACTTGATTTTAATCCGTTTTTCACTTCAACTCGTGCT
>JAAAKG020183664.1:0-25613 GCA_010014905.2 Druon quercuslanigerum
ATATTAGAAAGTACTGATATTCTTGTTGGATTATATACGCACAAAACTCGCAAAGTACGGGCAAAAATCAACATGAACAGTGAAAAGGTTAGCCCATTGACCGCAGAGGAAATCAAAGAAATTCCAGTCGGCGGGCATCGCCAAATTTGTTATGGATATAGAGCAGAGCATGTAAACTACAAACACGGGTGAGTTGCTTCGAAAAAAGCGAATTATGGTTAAATCCCATGTTGTGGTCAGTATTTTTAGATAAAGCCACTACAGTAGCTTTTTTAAAAATATCTATTTATTCAGTCGCTTTTTTAAATAAATTTGAACAGAGTACCAATTAAACTCTAAATATTCATTAAATATTGTCAATTTAACTCTGAATCCTTGTGAAAACTTAATTTTGGTGGATTATATAAGATCTTTATTAACTCACTCTATTTACTTTGGTTTATCTAATTACAATACATTTTTTCCAATTTTTTTATCTACTTTAATAATTTTTAAATTATGCGTTTCAAAATATTTTTCTAATTATATACTTTCGAATTTTCATCAAAGTCTTTTGAATCTTTTGTATTTTATTACGTTTTTTGGGATTATTTTATATTCTTCTTATTTCCTGCAAATGTATTCAAATTTTAGATAATACTCGTTTACCTACTTACTTGGCGTATTTTCGATCGCAACGCTTCCGCGGAATAGAAAAACAGTTAACAGAAATATTCATATGCACAAAATTCCATGGATACAGAGTATGTGGTGATACAATGTTATTTTCACCAAGGTTTCAATTTTTCATATAGTTGCAGTTACCGAAAAGGGAATATACAATACATTCCTTTAAAAAAAAGATAAAAAACCTTTTGAAATTTCAAAAACATTTATACTTATTTAATACCGCCCCTATTTTGATATTCAGCATACAGCCCCATTTTCTCCTTATTTTCTTCTAACAATCAACATTCTTCTGCCAGTTCTCCTGCTCATACCAAGCCATCACTTGGTTCCAGATGTAGTTCTTTTTCTAGGAGCAGTGCTCTACCTACAAGACTTCCTTCTTCTGACGGATCTGGATATAAACTTGACCAGCTTCAGTTTATTCGGCTCATTCCCAAAAAGAATCCGAACCTGATATTTGTACTACAAAGGTACACTTTCCCTGCGGATAAATTAATTTTATTTCTCGACGAAGGGAATCATTATAGACCTATACCAGTCCAAGAACTAATTGTATTCACATCTTTTGTTGGCGACATCTTTGCCATATTGGAGAGTAGTAATCATCTCTCTGGAATATATACGTATAATGATCGCACTCACATTAAAGGACGGGTGAAACTAAACATACAAAGTGGCACGGTTACTTTTTTGAACAGACATGAAGTGCTGGAAGTTCTGGTAGGCCGCATGTTAACCACAATCCTGAACGACACGCGACCACAGCCCAACGCAAAGGAGCATTCTCACTCTAGCTGTCTTCGGGGGTGTACCAGCCTCCCTATGCCCCTATAGATTGCATGCATTGCTGTAGTTTTTTAAAATTGTTTTTGCTTTTTAAAATGCCGAGTTAATATTTAGAAAAATTTTCGGGAAATGTCAAGGTCCGATATATAAAAAAATTGGAAAGAATCTAAAATTTTGATCCGTATGCTGTGTGAAGTAGCACAATTTTTGCAATTTCGAAAGTTTAAATTTGTTTGATTTTATAGTTTTTTTTATTGCTTTTCGGGGGTATTATAAGGACGTCTCGGGAACTGTACGGTACTTCACGATATGCGACTGCAATTATAAAAAAATTGTATATTTAAAGACTAATTTCGCTTTATTTTTTTGTGCTTTTATTATGTAACCATTTTGGACATCCAGAACTATAGAGGACATTTTGTACATCCGGAACGATACAGGATATTAAAAAAATTAGAGATACAAAACGAGAGCAACATGTGCAGATTTAGGAAATTAAAATTCTCTCGCCGTAACATGGGCCACCAACCAACGCTTTTTTAGAGTACGTCGCCCTTTATGAAGACTTTTGTTAAGATATCGACTGGATCTAAGGAATATTCTAGAACACATTAAAAAATTCCAAATTCGACTTCTCCACCTGGCGTGGAGTTTTTATTCCTATTTCCCTATCATGACTAGTAGGAGGTCTTTAGCCCAAATCCGGACTATTACTACTGGGACAACTGATATTAAAGGAGATCTTTTGTAGATGTCAGGATGAATTTGAGCTTCAGGCTGGAGCCAAAAATCCTTAAAAGAGAGTTAAAATTGCTACATAAGAAGAATGAAAAGTACTGCAGAGATAGCTAGCCGTCGCGCTAACTTCAGCCAATGAGCGCCCGAGCTACGGGAAGAAATATCTTATTATTCTTGTTAATCTGGGGAAGGAGAACTTTACTATTGTTGCTGCTGTTACCAGATTATCATTTTTTAAAAAGGCCATAACGGAATTTTCGAGGAGAGGACCAACACGGATTCAACAGTTTGCCGGTGAGACTCACTGCTGTAACTAGATTCGGTCTGGGGAAGCTGAAATAATATTGGTTCGATTTTGCATTCTGTTTTGTCTCTTTGATATATGAAGTTAATAATATTCTTATTTTATCTAATTTACCGCAACATAGTTTGTACTAACTATATGGTTACCCCTATTTGTCATTAGGTTTGTGACCACGCCACTAATTTTGATCATACCCCTTATATAAATGCCCCTTTTTGACGAAACTCTGACTACCCCTCTTGTTGAATTGTTTTTGACCCTTTTGTTAAATTAATTGCTTACAGATTGTGACTTATGGCTTCCACGTTTATTAAATTATAATTGCCCCGCTTTATTAAATTATAAATTATCCCTTTTTTCTTAAATTAATTATCCTGCTCTAATGAGATTTGACTATCCTCTTTTTGATAATTTTAGAATATCCCCTTTTGTTAAACTTTGACTACTACTTTTCACTAAACTGTGATCACCTATTTTGTTAAATCGATTATCTATTTATGGTAAAATTCTGAGCATCCCCTTTTGTTAAAGAGATATGACTATTAGTCTAGGCATTACGTCGGAAAAAATAGTGGATCTAATTTTTAAAAAATTTTTAAGCATACTTACGTTTACTTAATAAATTTGACTTTTCTATAAACCTTTCTAATTAAAGCTCTATCGAATCTTATTTATACCAGATTTTTATTAAATCCTATATTTCGGAAAGATGGAAATTTTCTCTAATCCTATTCGTACAGAAACATGATACTCTTGCACTAACAGTTTTTCTATTCTAACTCTATACAATCTTATATTAAATGAAATGATCTATTTTATAATAACTACCATAACACTTTTTTGGTAAACACATTAATGGAAGTTTACGAGAATTGCGAGCGTAGGAGAAAGTTCGCGTTAATACAGAGAATAATGGTGAGTTTATTATTTTAAAAAAGGATACCATATTCATCCTATTTTTAGGCACAATATCGACAAATGTTATGAGAGATCTAAAAAAGTACAACATCTAAATTATTTTTATAACGCAACATAAGGATTATAAATATATTAAATAGAGGAAGGATAAACTTAGCTTATTAGAACGTTGTACAATGCGATTTAAAAATTACTTTTGTTGGTCAAACTAGTCGTCCGCTCAGAATAAAATCAAAAGAACACAAATACAATATCCGACTAACTTAAAACTCTCATAGGGCGATCAGTCAACTGATTTTGCAGGTTATATATTGAGTAACTTTTAACGGGGAATCCAGTGGTAACCTTTAATTCGACCTTGAAGGTCAAGCTCAAGGTGAAATTCAGCTCTGGATTCCTCGTTAAAAGTTACTCCAAAAATGATGCTAATTAGTTTATTTTATCAATTGTACTGCTATTTATTATATAAATTACTGTTTATTTATATAAAACATTATGTATCTTTTCGATTACATTACACGTCGCACATGCACAGATGAATAATTAGCATCGAACTGAGCATAATTATATTATATTGGAAACAACTTTTAAAATCTGCTCATAAAATTCATATTCTTAGGGACAATTGTTTGATATTTAAAATTTGTTAACTAATATCATTAAAAAGTCAATGTAAGATCAACTCAAACTTTCTTATGAAAGAATTAAAATTGTATCTTTAAAGTTTAAATTTAGCGCTCTTAAATTATTATTCTATTTATAATTGGTAATATCATATAAAGTATCAAACCCTGCTAAATATTACAACATTTTTTTTTATTTTGTCGTAGCTCTAATTGGATCTAAGAGAAATACACTTCTATCACATAGTTTGCAAACTCATTATTTTTAAACCGATTGTAAAACCCTTTTCCAATACCTCAATCGAATCTAAATAACATTCTTCTTTTGCTTTTGCCAAATGGTCGTATGCTGAGTAAATGTCAACATTTCTCGTTTTTGCCTGAATATGGATCATGCAACACTGACTTTTAGACAAATCAGCTTTCTCTATTAACGCTAAAGTTTCTTCTGATGTGTAAGGAATAGGAAAATCATTCATATTTTTATTTTCATTGAAAGCTTAAATTGAATTTATGAATTCTGATACTTTCTTTCTATGACATAGATTTAGCGAGCCTAAAAAGCCTCTTTTATTCCGAGGTAAGTATATTTTTTACGTATATCCATTAATTTCCTTCGTTTGGTTGAAGTAGAACATTCTGCAAAGTGACCTGAGTTAGGCCTTCCGCATTTGTCGTTACTTTCAGGTAGAAATTACACGATCAAATATGTGTTTAACCAACCTGTAAACTTGTTGTTAAAACAAGCTCTAATAAATGCTGAACTCTGCAATTTCCTTTTAAAATGAGGGGTAAAATCATGATTAAATTTGTTTTTATCCTTTTTCCAGTTTCTCTTTTCTCTTTTTAAATACTGCGTCAAATCTTCCACTGGAATAAGAATTAGTCCATTGGAATTAGAAATCAAAAAATCGGATAGCATCTTTTTTAAAACTTTTAATGCATCCATTTTGTCTTAATGGAACACCATTTATTGGACAAATATTAAACCAAAAGTATTTTTTACACCTCTGACTCATAAGCGGACAAGCAGGTGGAACGAAGGGGTGATTCACCAAATCCTTCGATCGTACGATCGATTGCGCGCGCCATCGACGAGTATGTGGGAATAGCGCATGACCAATGCGCTCTATAAATATTGGTCCCGGGACCGGTACCAATTCACTTCTTTCAAAAGTCTCAGCGTTGTAAGGCGCGTTTGGCTTCTCATATGCCCAGCTACGTATACCAACATGATACTAAAATTCTGAAAGGAAACCGACTAAATTAAAATTCTGCTTCAAATATTAAATAACGTGTCCTAATTTATTATTTTATATCATGATGCTTTAAGATTAGCTACCAGTAAACATAAAGTAGCAGTTTATCTTTAATTTACATGTTTATTATACACTTTTCTTTTGGGTTTCAAAATCTTTAATAATTTAATACATCCTCCTTTCATCTATGCTCAAACAGGGATTCTTAAATATAGTGACCGAAGTCCCAAGCCGTTACGTTCTCTTAACCAATAGTCTTCGAACAGTCTTTACACATTTTTCTAGCCTCTAATGCCCTGCAGTGGTCCCCCATAAACTTTCTTACATTACTTAATATCCCTTCAACTCTCATACAAAACGCACCATCATTCACAAAGATAATCGTTCACTTTACCTTTCTACACTTGTCACAGGGATCCTAAGCAGCCTTTTTCCATTTACTTTTCCCGATGCCACTTCCTATTTCCTCACTTAAGCCCCTACCTCTTTCTGCTTCTAAATCCTTTCCTCATTCTCTTTCTGCTCTCCATCCTTCTTCTTCTCAATGATGCCTGTGACCATCATCTCTCCTGCTACCTCGTCCCACTGCAAAATTGTCTCTCACCCTTTAGCTTTCACATGCATTAAATAGACCTCAATTTTCTCTCTCTATTTTCTCCACTACTTTGATGTAAGCTGCAAGGACGGATAAAAAAGATATTCTTCTTTCGTCTGGCAGCTTGTATCCTTTATTTCTCTTTCTTTCATGACCGTTTCTTTTTTCATTTCCAGCTGCCCTACTTTTGCATAAAACATCTGTATCACCTCCTCAAATTTCCTCCATTCGTCGACCTACCCTACACTTTCCGTCATATCATTTTTTAGCCACAAATCCAAACTTTTCAAATTCTCTTTCGTCCTAAACAACTCCTTCTTGTTCTATCCGGAATTCAGCTGCAGGGTCACTGCGCTATTCACTTGCCACCCAACTTTCCTGCGCACGGTGCATGACTTCTCCCATCACGTTTCTTTCCAGGTCCATCTTGCGTTTTTCTCTATCTATTTTCTTCTTCCGCCTCTAGCCCTTTCTACAGAGTCTGGCTGTATACTGTTCTCCGATTCACTTCAACTCACTTCAAATTTTGCGCCACTCTGCGGTATTTCTGCCTCTCGAAATTGGCAATATTTTCCAGGCTTAATTATTACTTTCTACACTCTAAAAAATGAATGAATTGCTAAAAAAGCGATGAATTTTAAATAAAGATTTGAAATTTCACCGTACATAGATCATGAAATAGTTGCATTTTCAACCAGAAACGATAAATTCCAAAAATAAAAAAGCTCACTTTGTGACTAAAAATAATAAATTTTTATCTAAAAAAAGAAATATTTGTATGTATGTATGTATATTTAATCTCTCCCTTTTAGCAGTACTTATATTCTTCTATTTCGTCTTTCGTAGCATAAGGAAAAGTAATATTAATTCTAAAAAATGAGCAGCATTCCAGGGCTTTCGTTTCCTCTTGTCATGAAAATGCATTTTACACGAAATTATAAAAAAAATGTTTGCTTTTTACTGTCCTTTCTCAGGACTATCCGTTTGGCTCTGCCTTGGTCCCTTGCTTTCCCTAACTTCTTCCAGTTTCTTCATTCACATCACTCCCTTTACATTAAATTAAGATTGTCCATCTTCCACTCCTGTACATCTCTCACTCCTTGTCCCATTCTAAACCGTACAATTCAAAACGCTTTTCATTTTTCACCTTTTTCTCTCTTATTTTGAATTTACCAAATTGCCTCTCGCCTCATTGTTCCGAATTTCGCCCAATCATGCTTGTATTAATCTGTTTCCGTTTTGTCTCATTAGCTTCTCTTTAAACCCCCAGGCTCTCTTAATTTGTCTAGTAACCATTTTCCCCCTCCGTAATTCTTCCCTAACATGTATGTTCGGCATCTACAGATAACTCCCATTAACCAATCCATAACACAACACCGCACAAACAAACGCGTCAAACAACCAGACCTCATACGTGGCCAATCACTTTACTCGCACATTCAATTCTTTTCCTTACCTGCAGCTCGTTTCTCCTAGGTAACAGAACTCCTCCAAAATTTCTACTTTTTATCCGTTTATCTTCTAACGTAATTAATTTTTCTCTTTTTATTTATGAGGCACATCACCTTTGTCTTATCCACATTCACCGGCGAATTTTTTGCTCCCACATACTCTTCGAAGATTCTCATCATTAGGTCCATCCCCTTCTCATCATCTGCTAACAGAACTAAATCGTCAATGCATGCTGGAGAGTATAGTTTACTATTTCCCAAACCCCTTTATCCTTTCCCTTTCTCCTCTAGCTTCTCTTCTAAGTCAGGCTGCAGCAAAATAAATAGTAACGAAATTAACGGGAATTCTTGACTTAGATCTCCCGATCCAGAAAACCTGCCCTCTTTTCTTTCCTATCTTTACACTTAACCTGGTTTCATTAAAAAGTTATTTTATCCTCTCCACCAACTTTTCCTCTACGCCCCTCTCTTTTGTTGCCTGCCATAGCATTATTCTGTTCACTGAGTAGTTTCTCTTTCTTTCTCCCCGAATTTTCGTTAAATAAGTAGATAATTACGTAAATGTAGTCTATAGTTCCCATGCCTTTCCTAAATCCCATATGATTGTGTGGGATACTTTCCTTTTGTTCTACCTGCCTCTCCAATATTTTTCCTCCGGTTTTTGTATAAATTTTATAGCCGACTGGCATGACAGTGATTCCTTTGTATTTCTCTACCTTCTTTCCTTCCCTTTTCTTGACAAGAGGTACCACTAGTCCTGTCATCCACCTGCCGGCCACCCCTTTCCTTTCCAGACCTTGTTTCAGATCTTCTTCATTTCATCCTTAACTCCTTCTCCTCCATATTTCGTCGCTTCGTTCTCCATTACAGCTTGACCTGTCGCCTTGTTTCTTTCTAGGCTATCTGTTGCTTCATCCACTTCTTTTCTTGTTATTTCAGTCCCTTGCTCCACTTATCCTTGGACTATCATTCTCCTTTCTCGTTCGGTCTCATTTTGCTGTCTTCTAATATGCCCTTAAAAGAATCTGCTTATTGCTTTATTTCTTTTTCTTCGTGTACATGCTTTTTTCCCCCTCTATCCTTATTTATCACATTTTAGTCTCTACCTTCTGTGATCGCTTTTTCTACTTCTGCCTTATATTCATCCTTCCCCCTTTGTCTTTTTTTCCAGAATCTTCTCATGTTCTCTTTTTCTCCTGTTATGCTCCACCTTCTCCAATTCCCCTTTTCTCCATTTTTTTACACACTCTATTATCTTCTCTTTACTCTCCCAGAATTCCTTGTTTCACCAACCTCTCTATACCCTTACTATTTCTTCTTTAGTACCCAGCTCATCTTTTATCTTCTCAATCAACACCTTTAACCTTTTAATTAACCAGTCTGCGCCTTTCTCTTTCTATACTTAACCTTCCCTTTTTCCATCTTTTGTTTATTCTATTTTAATTTATCGACCCTACTGATTCCTATTTTCCTGTTTCGTTCTTCCTATATGTCCTTTTTCCCTCTGCTGTCCTTATTGGTGCCTACTTTTAGTGTCGCTATGAACGTAAAGTTCTCGGATCCTAATTCACTCCACACCTTCAAACTTCCTATCATATTCCGCATTCTTTCTTCAGCTAAGATTTAGTCTATTAATCTTGTTCCCTTTCCTATGAATATGATCTTCCCTTTCTCATCTCCTCTAATGTTGCCATTACATATAAACCATCCTGTTCGCCAGTCCATGCATTTAACTCCCCTCCTATCAAAACCAACTAATTCTTTTCTCACCCCTAAATACTTTTTATCCCCTTCCAGTCTTTCCCATCTGCCCTAGTTTCACTCTTTCACTCATCATAATCAAATCCCACATTTTTAATTCCTTCTAAAATCATGTATCCTTGTTCTTCAAACCTGACAAATTCTAGAAAGCTATTTTCACGTTTTTCTCTTCCCTTCCCTCTCTTCGCTTTGTCACTTTTTTCCACATGTGCCGATTGGAAGTCCCTCTGTTTACTCTCTATACTCTTTTCTCGTCTCCCTCCTCCTACGTTTTTTAAAACTTTTTCCTTTTTTCCTTATTTCTTCCAATTCTTCGTCCTAGCATCACTCCTTTCAATTTATTCATATTTTTTCCCTCCGAATCCACACCATGCGCCCCTTACACGCTTAACCCCCTTACTCGCTTAACTCCTTCTACCATTACCTGCACTGTAATGTCTTTCAAAACATTTTTTATTTTCACTTCGCCTGTTTCTCTCTCTACTTTTAGCCCCTTGAATACTAAATTATTCTTCCTCTCTGCCCTTTCTTTTCCTGCCAATCTTCTTTCAATCGCAATCAGTCTTTTCTTTTGTCTTTCATTTTCACTTTGCACGTTTTTTTTATTCCCTTTCGCTATTTCCTATTTCTCTGTTTCTTTGTTTCAACAAACGCTCGTTCATAAATTCTGAGTTGTTTACCCGTAGTTTCAACTGTTTTATCTCACTATTTCTCTGGCCTAAACCTCTCTCTGTCTACTCTCTATGCTCTCGTGTTCACCCCAAACCTTGTCTTTTTCCTCCTTACATTGTCTACACCATTATTTCCACTTTTTTCTTACCCTTTTCACTTCCCCCCTTACATCTTTTCCCTGCCAGTTCATATCCCTATTCATATGGTTCAATCTCTTTCTTGTTTCTCCTCTAAGCCCTTTTATAAGAGTTTCTAGTTTTTTTAACGTCTCCCTATCACTCCTTTATCTTTATGGTGTTTTCCGTTTAATTCGCACTTTCTTGCTATCCTTGTCACTTTCCAAATTATCGCCCCCTTCCTCTCTTTTACCTTTATTTCCTTGAGTCTTTTCTCGCTAACATCCTCTCCCTGGTCGACTTCTCGGACCTTTCCTCACCGCTGCTGTGACTGCTACAAACTTCCCCCTTCCCCCCGCTGCGCACGCCTTCAAAAACTTTCTCTCTTGTTGCCACTACTGGTTGCTGTTCTGTTCGATCATCCAGTAACTGCTGCCCTATGGAGCCAGTTTGTGGACTACTTGTCGTCGGCATCTTACCTTACTAACCAAAGCACTGTGGCGTTTCCCACCTTAATCACCTAAATCTTCCTCCCCTTTCCCCGCCACTATTTTCTTACTTCTAACCTAATTTTTGAAATAAAAATTTGACGAAACATTTAAATGTTCAGTGTGAAGACAGCAGTGTGACAGTATTACTTTTCAAGAGTACAAGATTTATCTTTTTACTTTTGTATACACTTAAATTATGAGTTTATTATTAATTTGAGTTTTTTTACTGCACATTTGCTGGTGAGCGAAGGCTTATTTAAAATATATGAATTAGTTTTTTTTCTCTTGTGACATCAAATTATTGTTAAATGTTACAATTGAATAGAATATCATCAACTTCAAACTTAGTTGTTTAAGTTTTTGTTAACAATCTATTACTTTTAACTACAAACGTCACTATAACATTTTCGGTAAAACATTATTATTTTTTTGTGCTCAAATTTACTATTTAGTTTAAAATGGTTCCTTCTCAAATAAGAATTAAACTATTTTGTTAAAAATCTTGTATTTTGTTGCCAAATTGCATTTGTGGTATAAAATTCTTTTTTCTGTTTTAAAATTAATCTTCTTGTTAGAAAATTTTAATATTTATCTTTTTAGTTGAAAATTCATCTTTTTAACATAAAAGGGAACTAGTTTAGTTGATTAATTGTAATTTTATATGAAAATTCATAACTTTAGGTGGAAATTTAACTATTTGGTTGAAAATCCGTTTTTTGTTGAGAATTAATTTTTTTATATGGTAAAATTGATATTTTTTACTGGAAATTGTAAGTATTTATTTCGAAATTAATTAATTTTTCAAAGTTTTCTTCTGTTATGTTAAGGTCGGGCTAGCACAGAAAAATATGGTTGCAACTTACTCCCCTTAAACCTAAATTTTACCGTAATAAGCCAAGTAGGCGGGTCACACTCATTTAACCCTTGGACAACCCTTGACGATTGTTCTTTTTTTTAGGCAGCAGGTAGTGATGCTAACGAAAAGCGACTTTTTGCACTGCGCATGCGTCGCACAATGGTTGATTAAGGAAGAAAACAGGTGTACTTTTCGCAACTCTTTCTTTACGCGACGCCTATGCAGTTAAAAAGTCGCGGTCTACTGGCATCACTGATAGGTTGGCTAGCACGGTCTACGCATGAGAGGGTAATGTAACCTAAAACCTTAAACTTTTGAATTATAATATGGAAAAGTATTCACTGAGGCGCACTGATTATACTGAAGAATATTGACTGCAATGTTTCTTTTAAACTACTTCAAAATTTTAGCATTATAATCTATACAGAGACACTGGTGACCAACTTTGCAAAAACCAAATTTATTCAAAGGTGGCTGGGAAAGAAACCCACTTGTAGTCCCAACGCCGTCCGGCATCCACTATTTTGTAGACGTTTTTGGAGACGAGCTTTCCTCAACCCTTGATCCAATTTAAACATAACATTTATTCCTGGGGTTTTCTGAGTTGTTTTTACTTGTTCTGTTTCTTTTTAGGATTTTTGATTATTTTCTTCTGGCATTGAGAAAATAGTTCTCAGCAACTGCATTGGGGAAATTGGTATAGAAGTTTTTTCTAAAAAAAATCAGCTTCTACGCATCTAGCTAAATCTTGCTACTAGAGCAAATTGAATCAAAACTAAAGTTTGAAAACCTAAACAAACAATATCAAAACAGTGAAACATTCTTTAGATACACTTTTAGGATCATTCACCAACAAATTATACAGTTTCCCTTTTTGCAAAATATGTGGATCGTTTATACTTCAATATACATATAGATTTATAGTCATCCTTAATTCTATTGGTGAGTATAATAACAATTTTTTTGATGGAATTGTTAAATAAGTACGCTTTAACATTATTAATTATTGCAACTGACTTAACACAAACAATTATGGTCCAACAATCTTTAAATTATAAAGAAGGTAAAAATATCATTTTGTTTCTCTCTGAATCTAAGGTGATTTCTTTTGTATACGTTCTTTATTTTAGGCGAGATGTACATGCAGATCTGTATCAAAAAGCGTCGTTGGGAATATAATATCTTGAATACACACATTAACTATACCGGTCCAACTGAAATAATTCTTTTTAATTATTTCACTCTTAATAAATTCCTGTAAAATATCATAATTTGATTTTATTTCTTAAAGATAACTTTTTTCTCAAGAAAATAAGCTTCTACGCATTTATATTTTATCACTTAAGCGATTTACAAAGCAGCATATGTTGACGTAATATAACTTCATTTCTCAGATACCGCATATATGAATATCGCAGGAGGTCAAACTATACACCTTTAATTAAGGAGATTTTGATCAAGATAACATATATGATATATAGCCAAACAAATAACAAGAATATTTAATTAATACATTAGTAACCAGGTTCTGGATCAACTTATCAGTTTGCTCTTCAATTGCGAAAAATGACGGTCGTTTATAATCTGGTCCTTTCTGTGATGTTAATCCCTAATTCTATTGGTGAATATACTATGAAATACTATGAAATATATATTTAATTTTTAAAACTTTTTTAAGCTCTCCCCCAAAAACAATTTCTGCTCCGCGATCAACATTCTATTCCATATAATTTAACCAATTACCATTTAAATGAGCATAATAATATTATAATTGAAAACACTTTGAAAACTTATTCATAAAATTCATATTCTAACTGACCAAAGATTACCGATGCAGTTATCATAGAAGTTTCATAGTTTGTGAACTAATATTTATAATTTTTTATTATTATCATTAAAAAGTAAATTAAATATCAACTACAACTCTCTGATGAAAGAAGTAGAATTGTATATATTGAGGTTTAAATTTAGCTTTCTGAATTTTATTTTATTTATAATTAAGGGTCCGGATTCTATAACCCCGTATAGAATCCGAAGCCTCAATTGCAACCGAGAGCTATATACTCAAATTACATGGCTTCCTTTAAAGAATTTCTCCGATGAAAATAATTTATTCAATTATTTTTTAACTTTTTTCATGCAATACAATTAACATATCTAATTAGAGCTCTAACTGTCGGATTAGTTGACCGGCCGAATGCCAACAAAATCAAAAAAATTGGTGCAAATCACGATGATAGTTGTTAATCATTATTATTAATGCAAAAAGATTCTTTTTTCAAAAAAGGTAATCGTCTATTTCTTCATACAGTGTTAACTTCACAGTTTGAATGTTTGCCTAATGGTGCCCCCATTCCTGGCGTTCCTCGTAGCGACCCATCTTCTTCTGCTTCTGACAGACAACATCCACCTGCCACACCTCGCTCCTCCATCAGGTCTTCTTCTCATTTAGTACCCCCTCTTCCTTCAAGGTCCCGGTCTCCTGCAGCCGTGAACGGAACTACACCTACCAAGCTTCCTTATTCTAACATAATTGGCTATAGACTTGATCAACTTGAATTTATTCGACTTATTCCGTATAAAAATCCACAAAGGCAATTCGAACTTCGAAGATTCATTTTTCCTACCGATGCAGAAATTGAATTGCTCGAAGGACTGAATCAGTATGGGCCTCTACCAACTCGAGAACAAATTGTATTATCAACATTAAATGGTGAAGCCTTTGCAATATTAGAAAGTTGTGATACTCTTGCTGGATTTTATATGCACAAAACCCGCAAAGTACGGGCAAAAATCAACATTAACAATGGCGAGGTTACCCCATTGTCCGAAGATGAAATTAAAGAAATTCCAGTAGGCCGCCATCGCCAAATCTTTTATGGTTATAGAGTAGAACATGTAAACTACAATCAAGGGTGAGTTGCTTCGGAAAAACGAATTATGGTTAAATCACCTATTGTAGTCACTCATTTAAAATTAAGTCACCATAGTAGCTTTTTAAAAAATATTACTTCATTTATTCGCTGCTTTTTTAATAAATTTGAACAAGCGACCAAATAAATTCTAAATATTCTCTATTCATTGTCAATTTAAATCTAAAATTTTGTGAATCTTCTGAAATTCGCTCTATTCACCTAGATAAGTTTACGACTCCTAATTTTGCCTGACGGCCTTTAAATTGACTTTGAATACTGGTGGATTTTATAAGGTTTTTACTCACTCACACCATTTACTCTGTTTTATCTGAATACAATACATATTTTGTAATTTGCTCTATCTGCTTAAATAATTTTTAAATTAGGCATTAAAAAATATTTTTGCATTTATATTTTTTTTTATATTTGCATCAAAGTCTTTTGAATGTTTTGTATTTTATAAAGTTTTTTTTTGAACGAAGTTCCCTATGCCGGGTTACCGGGGTTCGGGCGCTGGGGGCTAGACAGTGAAAATGAAACGTGATGGAAAAAAATGACATGCGGGGCACTATAGTGTACGTGCTATAGTGTTCACGCGACTCATCGGCGTCGCCCCACTGGCTCACTCTCTCTCTCTCTCCCCGAGAGAGAGAGAGAGGGGGGGGAGAGAGAAAGAGAGAGACTAGCCGAAATGGGGGGAGGGAGTAGCGGAGAAAGTTTCGAGTGTTCGGCCTATTATATAGTATCCATCTCTCTCTCTCTTTCTCTCTCTCTCTCTCTCTCTCTCTCTCTCTCTTACTCGCTGCAGTGAAAAATATACTACGTGCTACACGCGTTCTTTCGCGCACTCTCTTTCTCACTACTGGCTCCCTCTCTCTCTCTCTCTTCCCGAGAGAGAGAGAACGAGAGAGAGAGAGAGAAAGAGGAAACATGGAGTGCGTGAGTCATTTAATGCGAGGAAATAACGAGGAACTTAGTTACCAATGCGTGTCCCGCGACACGTTCTCATTTTTTTTAAATTCTTTTATTCCGCGGAAGCGCTGCGATCGAAAATTTGAAAGTTGAATTCGGAATAAAATTTTAAAATAACAGAGTTTACGCACTTCCATTTACTTCACATGTATCAAAATTAAACTTTTTTGACCAATATAAATTAATAAGAATGAAAAAAATTAGTTTAGATCGTTTAAAAACTCGGTCCTAAACAAATTGTACAAAATGCATTAAAATATAATTTCTCGTCTTTTCATTAAAAGAGATTTTATTTTATTTAATTTTCTTTTTAAAATGTTTAAAAATTATATTTCATATTAGCAGTTCTGGATGTTTTCGCCTGCCTCTTTGACCCTTTTATTTGTTCCTGCGTGCTATTCTAGTAACTAAGATTTTCCTTTTTCACTTTTGTTCAAAACTTCCATGCCGCGCTAATTAGTTAGAAAATGTGCTGGTTTTCTATGCTTGGCACTAATGCACTGATTTTTTATTAAATGTGCTAGTTTTTACCCGAAATGGTGATTTTTGCATTTTTCTTACATATTTTAGTTTCTTTGAACGCTCATAAAAAATCCCGGTAACAAAATGTCAAATAAAAAAATTTTGTATCTTAGTCTAAGTAAATGTGATAAAAATAGAATAGGAACACATATCTTTCAATGGCCCTTGGCTATGTGAGGTTTGGTTACCTACTTACTTTGCGTATGTGTGTGTGGGAGGGGGTGCAACGCGACACGTGCTAATTTTGTATATGACCCATCTGAAGATCCTAAACGTCAAACTCAGAAAGATACATTTTCGAAGTATATAAACTCAAATATTTTTAAATTTCTTTCCGAATTCACTTTATGAATTTTCGATCGCAACGTTTTTGTATAATATAGAAGCATTTAACAAAAATATTCATATACATACAACTCCCTGAATAAAAGTATGTGGTGATGCAACGTTATTTCTACCGAGGCTTCAAATATTGATATAGTTGCACTTGTTGAAAATTGAATATGCAATACATTCCTATAAAAAAATTATAGAATCCCTTATGAAATTTCAGAAACATTCATGCTTATTTAATAACTCCCCTATTTTGATATTCCACGCAGAGCCCCATTTTCTCTTTATTTTTCTTTTAACAATTAACAATCTTCTGCTAGGTCTCTTGCTCCTGCCGAGTCACCACGTCGTTTCCGGCGCAGTCATTCTTCTAGGCACATGGCTCTACCTGCCAGGCTTCCTTCTTCCGACGGATCTGGATATGATCTCGACCAGCTACAGTTTATTCGGCTTATTCCAAAAAAGAATTCGAACCTGATATTTAAACTACAAAGGTACAGTTTCTCTGCGGACAAATTAATTTTATTTCTCGACGAAGGGAATCATTATAGACCTGTACCAATCCAAGAACTAATTGTATTAACAACACTTGTTGGCGACATCTTTGCAATATTGGAGAGTAGTGATCACCTCTCTGGAATATATACGTATAATAATCGCACTCGCAACAAAGGAAGGGCAAAAATAAACATGCATAGCGGCTTGGTTACTTTTTTGAACAGACATGAAGTATTGGAAGTTCTAGTAGGCCGCCTTCATCCGATCTTGTACAGTTTCAAAATAGAGAATGTTAACCACAATACTCAGCGTCACGCAATCAGGTAGAAGAATTTTTATACTAAAAAACGTGATCCGAGACCATGTTATAATTTTACGAGCAATTTGTAATTATAATAATAATAAAAACTTAATATATTACGGTCCCTAATTCTTCAATTTTTGTTCATTATCCCAGCTTACGAAATACTCTTTATAGAAAATACTTATCTGTTTATAATGATTACATATAATGAAAAAGAACCTTGATCCATGTTCTGCGGTTGAACTCAAAACGGGTGGACCACCACCCACAACAATAGAGCATTCTTACTTGTGACGTCACGCGCTCCCAGTGGCCTTCAGGTTTATAACAGCCTTCCTATGCCCCTATAGATTGCAGGTATTGCCGTGGTTTTTTAAAACGGTTTTTGCGTTTTTAAAATACCGAGTAAATATTGGGGAAAACTGTCGGGAGATGTCATGGCCGCACAGCACTGCTCGACATGCACCTGTAACTATAAGAAAACTGTATATTGAAGGACTGTTTTCGGTTTGTTTTATTTGCTTTCAGTATGTAACCATGGATTAGTCGCTGACTACAAAGTACTTCGAGGGACATTTTGGACACCCGAAACTATAGAAGACATTAAAAGAACCCAAGACACACAACGAGGGTCGAATGTGGGGCTTCAGGAAATTCAAATTCACCCGCCGTGACATGGACTATCAACCAACGCATTGATGAGTACGTCTCCTCTCAAGAAAACTGTTGCTGAGATACCGAATGGATTTGAGGAATATTCTAGACTATTTCAAAGATTTCAAATTCGACTTCTCTTATTTCCCCAGCATGAATAGTAGGAGCTCTTTATCCCCGACCCGGACTATTACTATTGTCACTACTGGTACCAGATAAGATTCTTAGCAGATGTCATGATGAATTTGGGCTTCAGACTGTAGCCAGTAGGTCTTACACGACAGGTATAATTGCTACATAAAAAGAATGAAAAGGATTGCAGGGATAGCTAGCCGTTGCGTTAACTTCAACCAATCAGCGCCCCAGCTAAGTAAAGGAGAAGGCGAGAAGAGGAACGAACCGAGGACACGCCGCGACTGGTTCTTATTTTCCGTTCGTGTTTCCGAGGCGTGAGCTCGCAATCGGATTTTGTTGATCTGGGGAAGGTGAACTTTAACATTGTTCCTAGATTCGGTGAGAGGAAACTGGCCCGACACGTGGTAATCGGTTTCTTTTTTTACTGTGCTGCAGATACCAAAAATGAATATTCTGGGATAAATTCCGGGGCATTTTTTAATATTGCTAAAATAATATTAGTTTGATTTTGCACGTTCTTGCTGATAATAATAATATTTTATTTGAATTTACCGATTTATGATTTATTGTTTTGTAATATATTGCTCTATTTTATGTCTTTCATATATTAAGTTATGAATATTGTTATTATATCTAATTTGACCCAATATGTTTTGTAGTAACTATGAGTTTACCCCTGTTTGATTTTTTTTTGTGACCCTTTTGTTAAACCTTAAATACCCCTTTTACTAAACTGTGACCATCCCTTTTGTTAAATCGATTATCCGTTTTTGGTGAATTCTATCTATCTTCTTTTGTTAAATTCGACTATGCCCTCTTGATAAGCTTTGAATGCGCCTTTGTGTTAAATCTGTTACCCGTGTCTGGTGCATTTCGACAATCCTCTTTTGTAAAACTTTGACTACTCCCTTTTTTTCGTCAATTATGGCTTCCCCTCTTGTTGAGATGTGACTATTAGTTCAGGCATTACGACGGAGAAAAGAGCAAAATTCTGCACGAAATAGGTTCTACAGTTTTTTTTTTTTTGAGAAAACGCTTATTTAAGGGGTCCTTAAGGTACTTTCAAAAAACAAAAGTTTTTCGTTATTGGTAAAAAATTAAAAAAAATTGAATTTTTTAAAACTCACTTTCGTCCCCGAAACTGTACGAGCGCTGGAATTCGTGAACGAAAAAATACAGGGCCCTTTGATGGCACATCCAACTCTCTTTATTACACTATTGTATATGGAAAAAATGTGGTGTTGAATTTTGACAGTTGGCTCCATCCAGTTGTTGAGGCGATTAACATACTAAAAAAATATAGGAGAGTGTAAGAAAATTGTTAACATCAGCAACCAAAGAATATAATGGTAAATTGCTTTTATGCTTTAGGAGCCCTTTGGAGGTAGGGGATGCCGAAATAGTTAGTTTTAATTTTAAATTAAATTTGAAAAACTTACACAATAGCAACAATATTAAAATGTATACATGTATACATGTATACATGTGTATACATGTATAAATTAGAGTGAGCTTTTATTATTTTGTGGCTTCTTAACTCAAAATTGAAAAGACTAACTACCGGTAAAAATTGGCTGATTCTATTAGCGAATAGTGAGCTAAAAATAATTATTGCAAAATCAAATAAAACAAAAAATCCTACATGCCTCCAGTTTTTCTACAATTTTTTAATTTTTTTTTGTGAATTTTATGATTGAACTACCCTTCCTATAAAAAAGTGATTTATAAAAAAATTGCACATCTTTTCGAGTAAACAATTTTGTTTGGACCTTATTTTCGTAACTTGTGTTGTTTTTCCAAAAGTTTTTTTCTTAATTTTCAATATTATTTTTCTTGAATAAAACAAAAACTACGGCTTCTACCCAGAAGTAATTATTAATAAATGTGTAGATCTTTTTTGGATCAAAATTTGTTTTAATTCATTTGTATTCGTACCTTGCATAGCTTGATCACCAAATTTTTTATTTAATCAAAATTTGAATTTTTAATTTTTTTAAAAAATCCGAAAAACTGTTAGAAGTAACTTGTACGGCTTTCAAAAAGCTATCTTTTTCCCTCTTAAACCCTTTCATATCGCACGTTTATTAGCTGAACATTTTGATTGATATTTTAAATTTTCAAATGACATAACTCTAATAATTTTTTTTTTATCGAAAAATGTCATAAGAATAAATTTTTTCCCCTTGTGTGCAATACAAAAAGCAGTGCATAGAATTTTTAAATCTATAAAAAAAGGACCAAAAAATTTTGAAATGCTTTACTTTTTGAATTTTTATCCAAAATGATTGATTAACGAACTCGTGCTTACTTTGGTGCCCTAAAAAAATATGATAAAGAGCGATTGAATTTGTTCATTTTTTAGAGAGTTATGGTATATACGGACGGGCAATCGCACTGAGGCTATCGTAAATACTTCCTTTCCGTATTAAGGGTGTCTCAAAACATGGGGTTCCTTTGAAAAACTGTGGTATCAAATTTCGATAAATTTTAATACTTTCTTTATCATAAATTATGAGAATGTAAAAATTATCCGAAAGAGAAAATGAAAAAAGGGTTTTAAATATATCAAACAATGTTCTAAAATTTTGCAAAAGAATTAAGAAGATTTTAGATCAAAATTTTTCAGCAAAATGAGAGAATTGCTTCGTGAGAATCGCAACGTGAGCAGCCAGGGCAACCTACTAAAAATTCTAAGCATGCAATTACACCTGTTTCGAGGTTTAACCAAAGTTTCGATCAGTTTTGAAGCTGCTTACGGCGCCCTCATCGTTGCTTCGTAAAATAATTTTTCGACACCCGGTAGATATCGGGGCCCAACAGGCTTAGAATAATTAATTTGTACGTTTCACGGTCGTTATAACACGTGGAATTTCACTGTATTTAGATAAATATTGTCACTTGCGCGATAAGAATGAAAAACAAAAGCGATAAGAATCAAGTATTCGAAGACCTTGCTGCTTTATTCTTCCAAACGTAGTCTTTTTAGAGATAATCAAGATAGGATATATGACACTATCGTCTAATAAAATAAAAGGATTTTTATCAGATACATAATTATTAAAATTCTTGATTAGCTTACAAATCAGCTTGTCCTATAATTTAAAAAAATGAGCGTCGTTTATAACCTGGTCTTCGCAGTGATAGTCATCCTTAATTCTATTGGTGAATATAATAGTATAATGTATATGAAATTTTCAAAACTTTTGTAAGCTTTTCGCAGTTAACTATTCCTGCGTCGCAATTTTCTGAACTTTCTGATTCATAAGATTTCTTCTTTTTATAAAATTTCGTATAACGTTGTGCTTTTGAGGTATTTTATAAATATTTTAGAATGATTACTTCATACCCACATTTCGGTCGTTTTGAAATAATGAACAGGAATATATCCAATTGCCAGGTCATATATAACCCAAAAACATGCAACTGATTCTAATGCCACAAAATGGTATGAAATTGAGGTTTTAGACAGGAAACCCAACTATCGTAAACAATCTTTTTCGAAAATAATTTTTAATAAAAGAAAAGGAACTAAATGCCTGAAACTTCTTTCAGATTTAAAAGTTTGCCCTCATAGATATATTTTTATGTAATCTGTTGTTAAAAATATTACATTGATTAGTTGTACTTAATCCTTTTTCAAATTTAATTATGCGCCCCCTGATTTCACCGAGACTGTGTACACCATCTGATAAAGATGTGTCAGAGAATGTGTATCTAAAATGAAGATGGAGTGCTTGATTTAAAAAGATACGAGATTAAAGTTTTTAATTTGCCAAAGAATTCATAGATAATGGATATTTTGTTTTGATTTCTATTTAGTACTTTTAAATTAATTTCATATAAAACTTTTTATCTCTTTAATAATATTGATTACTCTTCGTAATACAATCATAACCTCTAAACATGAACCTTTAATTATAAACCATTCTATACCATATCTACAGGCTATTCAAAAAATAATCTCACAAACACAAGGATTTTCTTACAATTTGTTTTTTGACATATATTTATTGTTTTTCGCATTTATAAGAATACTCACAACATAATCACAACAAAATTAATTTATGCTGTTGTTTATAATTGTGTGAATCAGTTTTCTACTTAAACATCAATTTTCTGAGAATTAGCTTTTCCAATCATTTTTATTATTATTAATTTGATACATTACTGTTTATTTATGTTTACATATAAAATTTGTATACATTATATAAGCTACACATTTTATTAATGTTATACAATTTATAGATTATGCATTTTGTAAATTACTGTGCAATCTGATAAGGGCAAAAGTGAGGTTTCAGAAAGAGGTTTCTGGAGACTCAGGAAGTTTTCGTTGACTCTTTCAACTAAACTCATCTACATTAAATTCCTAGACATTAGTTATAAGAAGAATTTAAGATTATATTTTTAATGAGTGATATGACGTTTGTATAAGGCTAAAGAGTTTATTTGAATGTTCAATTTATATAAACATTTACATAATTAAAATCGATTATGTGCATTAATATTTTTGTCGAATTTCACTAATATTTTGTAGTTTATTCTGCGGTAGAAACTAAAAAGATACATAAGACATTGCCGCATAGGGTTATTCTCTTAAACGTGACAGAAAAAAGTCGCCCTGAGCGGAAATGGCACTTATGTATCTGTTCAGTTTGTACAGCAGTATTATAAGTAATTCAATAACATTTTTTCTTTAAAAATATTTAATCGCCTATTTCTTCTTGCAGACATAAGTTCACAATTTGAATGTTTGCCTAATGGTGCCCCTATTCCTGGCGCTCCTCGTGGCGACCCATCTTCTTCTGCTTCTGAAAGACAACATCCACTTGACAGACCCGACTCCTCGACCGCGTCTTCTTCTCAAGCCAAACCTCCTATTCCTGCAAGGTCCCGGTCTCCCTTAGCCGTGTATAGAACTTCACCTACCAGTCTCCCTTTTTCTAAAGTACTTGGCTATGGACTTGATGAACTTGAATTCATTCGTCTAATTTCCTGTAAAAATCAAAACCGGCAATTCAAACTTCAAAGATTCAGTTTTCCTCCCGATAAACCAATTGAATTGCACGAAGGAGGGAATAAGTATAGGCCTATAACAACCCAAGAACAAATTGTTATCTCAACATTTAATGGTGACGTCTTTGCAATATTGGAAAGTACTGATATCCTTGCTGGAATATATACACATATTAATAAAATTTACTATAAAGTACGGGCAAAAATCAACATAAAAAACGGCAAGGTTACCCCTTTGACTGCAGATGAAATCAGGGAAACTCCAGTAGGCCCCAATCGGCAACTCTTATCTGGCTATAGAGTTGAGCATGTAAACCGCAGTAATGTGTGAGTTACATTGAAGAAATAAGCCAGCGTTAAATCATATTTTTAGTTGATTTTGTAGCTTAAATAACGAGAAAGATATACTGCGCTTACATCTATCAATAGTCGTGGTTACCACACAAATAATAACGTATCTTTTCGTCTCGTTTTTACTCCCATTCTTTTTTTTTTACTCCACTTTTTATTCTCACTCTTCTGATTAGGTCACTATGGCAGCTTCTTTTAATAAATGACAACTGTAAATTTTTCAGCTGGGCTTCGTATAATATTCTTATTTTTCGGAAAATTAATAATAAATTTTTGTTTATTTGTGAGTTTCATCAAAGTCACGGGGAATCTTTTAAATTCACTCATATCTTTCAAACTCTTCCAATTTATTTCAATTGCACACAATAAAATTCATTTTAAAATTAGCCCTTAGTTTAGTCTTAATTGATAAAACCTTATAAAAATTTAGAAACATTTATGCGTCTCCTGCTTCTTTTTCTCTCAAATTCAGCATTGTTTTGCCACTTGGTTTCAGGTCCAGTTCGTCTTCTAGATGCATATCTCTACCTACCAGGCTTCCTTCTTCTGATGGATCTGGATATGAACTTGATCAGATTCAGTTTATTCGGTTAATTTCCAAAAAAAATGCGAATCAGGTATTCGAACTACAAAGATACACTTTTCCTGTGGATAATAAAATTTTATTGCATCACGGATCGAATAAGTATAGACCGATAACTATCCACGAGCTTATTGTATTAACGACACTTACTGGCGACGTTCTTGCAATATTGGAGAGTAGTAATCATCTTGCTGGAATATATGCATATAATATACGCATTAGCGGCATAGGACGGGTAAAAATAAACAAGCGAAGTGGAACAGTCACACAATTGACAAACTATGAAATTTCGGAAGTTCCAGTAGGCCGCCTTCGTCCGATCTTGAATTATTTTAAAATAGAGCATGTTCTCCACAATCCTCAACGTCATTCAATCAATTAGATAATATTTTATACAATAAAAATATGTGATCCGAAGCCATCTTAAAATATGAAACAATGTAAAACAAGTTCCGTTCCAATCTCTAACGGAAACTCCAGCACGGCAGAGTTTTGATTTTCAAAGAAACTCATGAAATTTATTTCTCCGACTTACGTGTGAATGCATCCAGGGCACCTCTTTGCGGGGACAGCGGACAACGAAGTTGGCCTGTGATCCGGGTAAATCCCTGGATTGCGGCCCTGATTACTTTTCCTGGATAAACTGATTTTCGTTTAATATATGGCTAAAGTCAAATGTTGAAACGTTAAATATCTTAGATTACGAGGTATTTTAAAGGTTATGTCGAAACCCTGACATGCTAAGGTTTTTTGGGCCACGGATTTGGACTCAGCAACTCCGAAACATCGAATAAGCATGGTCTGACCACTGGGCGCAAAGGAAAAAATGTTTCCAACCCCGCTTGAAAACACGCTATGGCAGGCACGTGGAGCAGGCGTAATGTGGCCGCTTACAGACAATGCGATCTTCGTACATGCGCTCTCTGCCACCAAGCCGACATGTTACTTTACGCCTGCACATGAAACTTAACATCCGCTACATAAAAGATTAGGCTAGATAGAGAAAATTATATTTATCTTTTAAAAAATTACATCTATGTACCCCACAGTACGCCATTTCTTCCTTTGACTCATAGTTAAC
Organism: Druon quercuslanigerum; assembly: GCA_010014905.2. NCBI lineage: Eukaryota > Metazoa > Arthropoda > Insecta > Hymenoptera > Cynipidae > Druon > Druon quercuslanigerum. The sequence continues at coordinate 24,604 of JAAAKG020183664.1, forward strand.
AATTTTCAAGAACACCAAACATAATATGATTCAGGCTTTAAAATACATCATTCTTTGATTAAAAAATGTTTTATTCAAAAATAAAGCTCAAATGTGCTATCTGCGTTGCTTTTCTTATAAAAAAAGAAAGGTAAAAAAAAATAATTAAAAATGCAACTGTAGCAAATGGTTTTTCTCTTTCATTAAACCGCATAATAGTTGCTAACGACATTTTATGCCACAATTGCCGCCTCTCGATTTGTAAAAAAAATCTTAATAGAGTCTCTAATTCTGTCGAGGAGAACGCCTCCCCTTTCGACAATGACCTTATTAATAATGATCCAACGTTTAATATTAAACCTAAATCAAATGATGAAATTCCTGACGTTAAACGCATTTCACTTTCTATTCACTGGTCTGTTTTAACTTACAAATTTTTTTGCATCTGCTTCACCACGACGAATTTAAATACAATCCCTGAAGAAGCTCGAGTGCAGTCTTATAAGACCACAAAGAAATCGGTGCTGTCGAGCTCATACATTCAAAAATTGTATATTTGATAAGGATCTTGGTCTCTTGAAGGTGCATTCTAACACCCTTTTCTATAGGGTGTGATTTAAGTTTATTCCATAAAGTGGTGAATATAGACTCTGCGAAAAACAATTAGAAGTATTCACAGGGTTAAATTAGGAACAACTCAATGCTCTTAAAGAGATGTTGATCTCGCTCCGAAATAGTCAATCCCGTTCGGTGACTCGAGCACGCGCTGTCTTTTTGTTTAAGTCACGTGCTGGGAACTTTAATAAAATGCGTTCTTCTATCTATCATTTATTATTATCTTTTTTTCCTTTCCTTTTAATGAAGAAAGCGTCGTAGCCAGCACATTTGAGCTTTATTTTTAGTTGAAACATTAGTTGTATATATATATATTATAACTTAGCTTTTGCCAGTTATTTTTCAAAGTTTTATTTAAAGGTTTTTATTATGAATTTGGACTCGTAACTGAGTCCAACTTCGTGCCAGAAGGGCGC
>JAAAKG020183675.1:0-25613 GCA_010014905.2 Druon quercuslanigerum
TATAATTAAAATTTTGTCATCAGGACAACCGCAGGATTTTGCCGGGATCGGGTGCAACACTTTGTATAGATGGTAGATTTAGATATGGTAGGCAATGGAGTAGTTGCGGGTTTAAATGTATATCAAGTAGATAAAGGCAATCACGATAGCACGAAAACTGTGTGGCTGGCAACTTCCTGATCTACTGCAAGACGCCTCAAACGAAATTTATTGGAAAATGGAAATAAATTCCAAATATGTACATATATAACGTTTTTCATTTATTTTTACTATGCATTAAATGCAAATGAAGTGATAGGCTTGTTAATTGCGTGTTTTGCTTTGAACAATTAAATATTTCTTGTTGTTTCTATTATTTAATTTTTTTATTTTTGCATGTCACTCTAGAATTTTGTATATAATAACAGTTCGATAAAACGACCGACTATAGAGAAAATAACAACTCTCTGTCTTAACCATGAAAAACTTATGTGACATCAGTTATCAAAACTTGTTTTACTACCCCTTACAAGGCTGTATTTATAACCATCCTTTGTGCAATCAATATTACAACGTATATTTTTACACCAGAAGTTGGCACAAATTTTCTCATAACTATCTCTTAGTAAAAATGTATAGAAAAATTTGTATCTATATTTTTTGAACTAAATTAAATAAGATCCTATTATTGAGGTATTTTTAAGTACACACATTATAAAAAATAACTAACAAATTTTATACTTAAATTTCAGAAATGAACTAAAATTCAGTAATGAACTTAAATTTAACAATGATTAATTAATGGGTTAATAACTCTAATTTTTGTTGTACATATTTTGCTCAGGATTGCAAAATTTCATGAGATTGCAAAATATTGCATGAGATTGCAAAAGATTCCATGGAAATTATAGAAAAAATTCTAGAATAATCAGCATTGGAATATCTAATACAAAGACATGCAATCCTAATCTTCTCTCCTTAAATCTCGTAAAATTCTGTAAAATTCCTTGAAATCCTTAAAAATCCTACGAAATTTGTTAGCATTCTTTTAAAATTTTGACAGGTGTTGAAATTTCATGTAATCTTTTTAATAACTTAAAATCTTGCAAACCCCTCAAAATTCTTTTAATTCATTCATAACCTTTAAAATCGAGAAAATTCATAGAACTCCGTTGAAAAAAATTCGATTTATTCCGTAAAGTATCAATCATTTGGAATTTGTTGAATATAAATTCAATTAAACTTATTCATTAAAGTTCTCTAGAAAGAAACGTTTAAATCCCTAGACATTTTTGAAATCTCTTGAAATCCTTGAAAATGTATTTAAATTCTTAAATCTCATGTACTTCTTTCAAATTTTTTTTAATTGTTTGAAATCCAACATTAATAAATAAATAAATCATTTGTTAACACTCTCTCTCTGTTTTTTGAATCAATTCTTCCAATTCTTCAAAATTCTTCATTTTTATACTTCATTTCTTATAACGATTTTCTGTAATGGTTTTTCTAGAATCGCGAAAAATTATAAGATATTCATTTTAGCAAAATCGTACCGTTGGCTCATCTCAGATCACTTTTTAATGATTCGAGATATATTTTTATTTAAGTATATGGAGAAATTGATTGTCAATTCGATTTCGACTATTTCCACTTTATTTGCATTCGCAATTTTACAGTGCCCATTTCACGAGCACGTTGCTTCCCGTTAGTAAATGTTTGTGCTTTCTCATAGAGGAAGCAATAGTGGTTTTGTATATAACAGACGATATAAGATTTTCATTTTGATCAAAATTGACCAAAAATACAATGAAAAATCAGACAAATACAATTTTATATTTGAAGTGGTAATTTTTCGAAATGGAAAATGGGAAGGAAAAGATTCGGTGGATCAGAATTATTTTATTTGAAAATTTAAAACTCTGATGGACAAAGTAAGTAACGAGATAATCCTTGAAGACTGTCGTGCGGAAGAAACGCTAGTTGACACATTGGAAAAAAATCGGTTAAGATGGTTCGGGCATGTTGAGAGAATGAAGAATGGACGACTAACGAAACAAGTATATCAAGGTAAAGTAAATGGTAGCGTGCTCAGAGGCAGACCGCGGAAAGAATGGTTAGAATGTGTGAATGACACGCTAGTTAGAAGGGACATAAGAAGCCATAGAACCGCGAGAGCCTGCATGAAAAATGAATGGACGTTAAAGAAGCTAGAGAAGTATGCCATGACAGAACAGTGTGGCGGCAAATAATTAATCAAAAGAGCGTCAGTAGAGTGCCTTGACCTTGGATACTAATGGACCTAAGTGGGGAACCTCACATGACGACTTTGTGAGGATCTTCACTTGGGTTGATTGCTAGAGAGATTTATCAGCAACCTGGGTCGGAGCAGTGCTGCGGAATAAACGTGTTATTTAAATAAATAACAGGAGAATTCTAGATCAATCTAAAAATTTTATTACCCCTTTCTCACACTACTCTCCTCCCTACCGAGTGAGTCACGCCTACCCCAAAAGGGAAACGGCTTAATGGTGTAATAATACTAATGATCAAAAAGTTACTCTTTAATAAAATATCCTTACTCTTCAATGAAATGTAATAATATTATAGATAAATTATTTTGCCTTAAATCAAGAAACCTTTTCCTTCTTGCATCAATTTTGAATCATCTTAATAAAGAAAAATTTACCACATAAAACAGTTTTTTCAAATAGTATGAATTTCCAAAGCTTCCTTACTCTTGAATAGAATGTATTAATATTAGATTCGTTTTTAATAAACATATCTTTTTTTATTCTCACATGAACTATAAATTGTGAGAATGCGAAAAAGTTGACTATAAAAATCGATTTTTAATATAATATAAATCACCATAACTTCCTTATTTTTAAACAAAATGTATTAATATTATAGGTCAATCGATTCGCCTCGAACCAACGAATCTTTTGCGTTCTTGCATCAACTTTGAATTATGTCAACGAACAAAGTTTTGCTAAAAAAAACAATATTTAGAATATTAAAAAATGCTAAAAAATGCAGTTAATATTTGGAAAATTCCTTCAGTCAGTTTTAAGATATTAGTGGTGAAAAAAAGCCCTCCAAATTTCATCCATTTATCTGTCACCATTTTCAAGTTATCGCGTTCACAAGAAAGTGTGTCATCCGCCCATCCACACATGCACACATACATTCTACACAAACACACACATCCGGACATTTGCTTAGAACATTGTTTTAGACAATTTTTAATTGAGGAACGTTTGATTCAATGAATTAAAAAATGTTAGAAAATGTTGCCATTACAAAGGTTCCACTATGACAAAACAAAATGAAATTTTGGTTACGGAAAGAGTAAAAAGAAAGAGGAAGAAAGAGAAGGAGAAAGAAAGAGTAAAGAGTTGCGGAAGGAAACTGATTCCTAAATATATTAATAAGTATTTTATACGCTAATGGAATCAAATATCATGATACGTTATTCTGGACTCGTTGAGAGCTTGAATTTTAAGCACGGATAAGCGCGGTTTGTGCTCGAATGGGTGACCGTTTGTGTTTTCACTGCATTTAGCTAATGTCGAGTGGGAGGTTTGACACCGGGGATGAATGAGGGCACTCGATGCTATCGAATGTTTATACATCCAAACTCGTATGTCGGTAATCATCTGTCTTAAGATGTTTTGGTTTTCTTCTGGTTACTACTTCTCTTGCAAAATATTCAGGCGAATGAGTGCGCTCAATGGGAAAATAAAAAAGGTGAACATGAAGTAAAAAACCCTATTTTAATCTCATTTTTTAATAAATTCATGGGGAGTATCAGAAAAAGAAAAAATTCCCTCATTGATCTATTTAGTTTTTATAAACAAATTTGATAAACAAATTGCAAAAGGCTTTTATTATCTGTAAAAAGTGTTTATTTTGCTAAAACTTCTTTGTATTAATATAAGAATGACATTTAATATCAGAAATGATTAAAAAGTTAACAATAGCCATTGTTTGAAATAGTTTTTGCAGAGCAATAATTAAATTTGAGGTTTCTTCATATTTGTATTTACTTCAATGGTCTAGATTGCTGCAAATATTCCTAAAAATAACACATGTTTGAAAATATTGGGTCAAATAGAATAATTAAAATTGTTATAAACATATCAGATGAAATTCGAAATTTTTCCAATTTCGCGTAGAAAAAAACTAACTATACGAATGAGAACTAGTCAGAAAAATATTTAAAGGTTAACAATATGCATTTTTATAAACAATTTTTGTAGCAAAATAACATAATTCCTAACGATATTCATAAAAATAATATATATATTTAAAAATGTTTAGTAAAGTAACACAGTTTAAATGTTTATAAATAATTAAGGTAAACCAATTCAAAACTTTAGCAGTTTAACATATCAGAAAATCGTTTTTCCATTCAAATAGCTTTAGAGGACTTGAAAGTAGTTGTTTTTCTGCATCCATTACCAATCCTCTTTTCTGACGATAATCGTTGCAAAATCAGGATTTGGTGTACTAATTCGGTAGGTTCTTCATAAGAAATTCTCCATCGAGTAAACCTTAGCACAACAAACCTGCGGTTTCTGAACTGTATCGGGGGTAGCCTACAAGCAGCCTTTATCCTCAATCGGAGAATTTCAAACGTAAACAGTCCCGGGGCGTGTAAACCATTTGCTAAAATCGCGCAATCTCCAAACGTGAATACTCGCGCACTGCGTCTTTCAGCTACAATGCTGGTGTTTTTCAGGCATGAGTGGCAACCGCCTCTCGCCCATAGAGTTTGAACGCTATGCTCTCGCCCCGTGAGCTGAGAAACTGCTTCAACCAGCAGTTCTAGCAATTCCTAACCCGCGGGGTCGTCAACCGAGGGTTTGGTGTAGTGTTGTTATTCATTCGCAAGCTATTTTGATTGAAACCCCGTTTTTTTCTACATGAAACTGCAAAAATATTGAATTTATTTATCTTAATTGTTTATAAATATTTGAACTGTTATATTTTACTGCATATCACCGACGATACATTATTTTTGAATAGCTGTAGCTATTGCGGCGATTTAAGAAAATTCAAATTAAAAAAACTCAAATTTAATTATTTTTCAACAATAATTATTTTAAAAAACGTTTATCTTTAACTGTTTAATTCTATATGTGACTATTAGTCATTCGTACAATAGTTTCAAACGTTTTTAGTGCAAAAGATATTTGTTTCCACGCGAAAGGGCCAAAACCTCAAAGTTGTTTATCTAACTTGTTTACAAAATTTTTAATTGTTATATCTCACCAAATATTATGAAACATATATTATTTTCAAGCATATTTGCAGCAATTTAGACAATTAGGGAAACACTGCTAACCAATTTTGTTATCAAATTTGTTTATAACAAATAAATGGGTCAATAATAAAATTATTTCTATTACATAGCACTTACCGTTCGATGGATTATAAATAAACTAGGTCTACCCACGTATTTCGACTCGCTAATAATGGTAATAGTACTGGAAATACCTACAATTTTTATTTTCAAGGTCAAAACACCAAAAAATTGTGTTTTTCATCAATATTGGTTTGAGAGGAAAATGTGTTAGATCAAAGTTGTAGCCCTCGAGAGAATACGTCTTTTATGTTGTTTAAACTTATCTCCTAATTTTATTATTTTTCGAAAAAATAAGATAATATTCCAGCATTTATATTTTGCAAAAACTCCAGGAGGTGAGTACTTTTTGGAACTTCATCTACAAGTACTTTCCTCCTATTAATTTGAAACTAGGTAATCTCATGTATTCTTACACGCTGATTGCAAAAATGATAGTGAAAATAACTTTAACTTTGATTTTCAAGGTCAGCCCCAAAAAGCGTTGTTTTTTATTTTTTTATTGTATTTTGATGGATATTGGTTTGAGAGGAAGAATTCTTAAGTAAAAGTTATAGTTACATAAATAATGCTGGTCAAACTCCTACCCTTTTCCAACTTCATGTGGTGGGGGGAGGGTGCAGCTCTGTGACTGATCACAGAAATAATGTAGGTCACATACCTTCCCCTTTCCAAATTCTCATAGTGGACATGAGTCCCAGGAGTCCCATTCTAAAGCAATGATACACTTTGTACAAACGATTTTCTTTTTTTTCTAAAACAAGAATGGTTTTTTCGAAAAAACTGTATACAACATGAGAGATGTATTTTTAGAAGATATACAACCTATATTCCAATCTTTTTTGTAAATTTTTTAATATTTAATGAAATAATCGGAAAAAACATATATTTTATAGTTTTTTGCACTTTTTATCTTAAAAATCAAATTTGTGGGTATTTTCACTATTATTTCCTTAATCAGCGAGTCAAAATACATCGGTATATAAGGTTTCAAATAAAGTAGAGGTAAGTACTTTTCGGAATTTTATCCAATGTTCTGACCATCAACTTCTTGATAATTTAATGCAATTTAATTTTTAAAACTCCCATACATTTCTGAATGTAAGATGTAACCTTTTAAAATATTTTTCTTTGCTATGGAAAAGTTTGACTTCTTGGAGTTTTCTTCTTTGATAAAAATGATAAAGAAGCATTTTTACTATGACTTTCTAGAACCGCTTCGTTCGCTTGTGAATGAGATCCATGAAGTGCATTCAAGTGAATCTTGAGAAGATTAAATTTAAAAGGTGAGAAATAATAGATTGAACATGAAGGGCTGTGGGCAGCGCAGAAGGTGCGACGTGGAATGGGCACCATCGTCAAAGAAATGCAAGAGGCCGAAGAAGACGACGACGACAATGAAGGGATGGAGAAGTCTTGATGAATAGATTTTATAAAAAATGCAGAATCGACAGCGATAAAGCCCTTAATCCTCAATTATTATCACATTCTTGTTGGATGTGACCTCAAGCAACAGAGTTTAGATCCTTCCTCAACCGTCAACATGGGAAATGGCATGAACAAGGTAGAAATTATTTTTTTGCAACACACGCATAAAAATAGCGATATTCCGTGCTTCTAAAGTGTGCGCAAAATTCTAGATTTCCCTACTGTAAAATTAGCGTACGGGAATATCGAAATTTTTCTACACTTTTTCCAACTAATATCATGTATAACAAGTGCGATAAACTGAGTACCATAAGTTCCCCTCCGTCTCGTGTTACAAACTCCACACTCGTGGAATAATCAACTCCTCGCACTTGTTACACAATATGCTTTTTTGTAACGCATGCAACCCCTATTCCAAGTTCCGACGCATAGGAACCTACATCAGGAACAACGTCGTAAAGTACGTCGGGTATGACGTAGGATTCCATTTCACAAACTACGTAGGAACTTGGGATAGTTCGACGTAGTTTGAGACGTAGAATACGGTGCTGTGACTGTAACAAAAATTTGGTGTAAACAGCTGTTTTTTGTTAAAGAAAGGAACTTTAATTTCACAAAAAAGTTAATGCATACCTGTAAACATTATCATGAAATTCATAAACATATACTCATCATCAACAAATTTTTTTGCATAATTAGCTCATTATAGTTTGCTAGAGAGATTGATTAGCAACCTGGGTCGGAGCAGTGTTCCGAAATGATCGTGTTACAATAAATAATACGAGAATCCTAGATCCATCTAAAAAATCTATATCTCCTTCCTCACATCACTCCCCTCCTCACTAAGTGAATCACGTCTACCCCGAAATTGAAATGAATTAATAGTATAATAATAATAGTTCATTACAATTTATACAAGTTTAAGTGTAAAATGGTCTCGTGAATTAGTAAGAAATTTTTTGTAAATAGTTTTCTTATTTTTAAGAAACATCCATTCATTTCACAAATAAAAGATCTTCGTAAAAAGTGAATTATTGTTAATAAGGGCTTAAAAGTCAAAAATATAAAAGTAAAAAAGTGCAAACGTTTCCGTACTTTTATTAACTTTTTAAGTTTTTACGAAGAACTTTAGGTGTGGAATTTGTGCACATTTTTTGATAATAAACAAAATATTTACACTAAATGATTCTAATTTTCGACCTACTTTTTTATGTAATTTAGGACATCGGAATTTACAATTGGGCAATAAGAAAAAGCAGTCAATAAAGGCTTTTACTCGCTGCTATAGTTAAGCTCTTTGAGCAAGGTCACTTTTTCTAGCTGTCGCGCTTGCGCATTTCGATTCAAAATTACTTTCCAAGATTGCTGGAATCATAATATCACTTCTGGCGATTCTGAGAAGAGAGTTGGTGGACCAAATTGAAATCATAAATTACCAGAAATTGCTGATGAATTATAGGAAATATTAGATATTTTTGGATACCCTGCTTTTCCAGTAGTTTATAAATTTCCGGTCGTAGGAGGCCCAAGAAAGCCGATTTTTGATTCAAGGGCGTCGTACTTTTTTATTTTATATATGTAAAATAGTAGTTAAAAGGTTTCTGGAACACCCTAAGAAAACTTTTTACGTTGGGGAAATGAAAATTTTGGACCTCGTAAGGTTGAATAACGCACAGTGGGGCATTATAATGAAAAAATGTTTTAAATGCGATTCCAGCCGGAATTTTCAACAGATTTCAACTTTTTGATATTTAATTGATAGTTAATTAGGAAATAATAATTCACTATTAACAATTACATTGTTATAAGCAATTAACAATATATTAAAATAATATTCAAACATGATACAATATAATAAATTGTATCTCTTATTATCATTGACAATTGGCATAAATAATTTCGTAGTACAGAATTGTTACTGACAATTTAAAAAGGTACATGTTAATAATTAAATCACATTATATTTGACTGAATTATCAGTATCTGAAGTATGTAAACATGTTTTAACCTGCAACTTTGCCTATGCTTTTTTTTAATAACAATATAATGAACATAATATATTATATTTTTAGTTTTTCAATTATACTTTAAAGCAAAGACCCGATAACAATATAAGTGTTAAGAACAAATTATTTATTTAATAATTAAATATTAATTCGTGCTTTGTGAATTTTTTTTGTCGTGTGCACATTAATGTCACTCATTTTAAATATCTTACGAGTTATTATTGCATCCGTTCCTTAAAATTATCAATATCTTTAAACTTACAGATTAAGTAAACTAAAGAAAAGTTTTGTTGCCTAAAATTTAAGATGAGGAATCCCTTAAAAAATTATCTAGCATTAGATTGAAAAAAGAACTTCAAAATCAGTTAAAAATTCTTGCCGGAATCTTATTATAAACATGTCTCATTATTTTGACCCACTGTGCGTTACATAAATTTATAAGGCTCAGATCTTTCGTTTCCTCCAACCTAAAAACGTAGGGTGTTAAGGAAAGCTTTCAACCTCCAATGTAAAAATATATGTTTCAAGAAGTGCGGCTGTTGGCCTTGTTGTTTTGGCATTGTCATGGCTTAGATTAAAAATTAAAAATTTAGATAGGTGAGTTTTAAAATTACTTGCAAATTTTTTAAGATATTGTACTATCTTAAGAACTTTGAATTCAATATTATTTTCTTTCAAATGCTTTGAATTTAAAATTGCCTTATTTGAAATTTTGTACATCCAAACATTTAGAGTTTTAAATGCTTAGTACTGACATTGTTTCTGTCTGAGGATTTCCAAGACAAATTTTATCAACTTTAATGGCTTTTCATCTGCACACTGTATATTTTTAAAGTTTTTAAATTTAACTTTATTCGTATTTTAAAATTTAGTTGTCATAAATTGTAGATTTTACTTTGAAACATTGCCTATTCAGTTTTGTATGTCATCAAATTAAAGTTGTTCAATTTAGAATGCTCAACTTGAACTTGTAAAAAATTCAACATTTGCGTTTAGAGTTTTTCAATTTATTCAGTCTTACTTATATTTGATAGCTTTAATTTTAAGTTCAGTTTTAAATATTTACTTAATTGCATGAAATTGTTTAAAGAATAGGGTTGTCATATGAACAACAAAATGTTTGGTTGACCCAATTACATTTTGTTTTTGTTTTACCCAAATCTTTTCGTAGACGGAGTATTTAGTTCATTAAAAAAATGTGCTGGTTCAATGAAATATTTAGTTGATTCAATCAAATGTTCATGCATAACCATAAAAACAGTTATTTTATTTCAAGAACATTTTTTCTGAGTGTAGGTTACATCAGTATTTAATGTCATGAATATTTTCTTTTTTAAATAAACTTTATCGACCTTTTATATTTCGCCCAAAAAGGATAATTTCTTGCGCTAAAAATACTGGCGCATGCACCTCTTTATTCGGCATTTTGCCAAAAACGACCAGCGTTTGTTTTTTGATTTATGAGCGCTCTCGTATAGTTTTTCCTTAAAATCAATGTCCATGTACATTAGTATACGAAAGAAGTACAATAAAAATTAATTCTTAATCTTTAACAACTTTTCTTAATTTTAAATAATTTTCTTTCAAAAATTTTAAACCGTAATTCTTTAAAATTTATATGCATTTTTTTAAACATTATTGCCTTTCTTTAAAAACTGTTTGACCTTTTCAGGATTTTTACATATTGTTTATGTCTAATAAATAAAATTCAATAATAAACAATAAGAAATAATATTTTTATATTATTATGCGTTATTCGACTATTCGACTATTAACTAAGAAAACTCCTCTTAAAATCAATAAAAGTAAATCCATTTAATTGGCATAATTTCTTCTAGGAGCTGGAGATTTTTATCACAGGTACGAACGCAGTTTTACATTGTTATAATTGAGGAATAATTTTATTTTTATTTTATTTTCAAATTTTAGTCGGGGTTGTAAATTTCACCTACAACTATAAATCTTAGCATCAAAGATATTAATTTGAATCTGAAAGGTTCTTATGAACTCAAATATATTTTAATATGCAAGTTTATTCGGGAGAAGAAATAAAGACTACAAGAGTCATGCTTTCCAAATTATAAAAAGGATTTATTTATCCTGTACATACAAAATATCGTCTCGATATAAGACAATTTCCACTCGGGGATAGTTTCAGTCAAATGAGACTCTAAGGTCTATTGTATTTTCTCTATCTGCTTTCACAATATTAGGGAGTGCACTCTAGCAACTCGTTCTGGAGATCTAAGTCTCAGCGCAAAGTATAATTCAAGTGTCGAGGATTTTCATCAACTGTGGATAAAATTGGTGGATCTTAACTTGGTCGACGGATTGTAATTCCTAGCCCGTTCTCGATCTCACTAACTTTAATTTTGAGAAGCTAAAGGTAACTGGAGCTCAACAAACTATCACTTTAGACAGCTCTAGCAGGATTCTAAGTCCTTCGGCGAGGATGGAGTCGATGCCTTTAAATCCCTTTTCTAACGAGAGAGATTACCAGGATTCTGGATATTCACATCAGAGCTGAATTGTACAACCACCAGTCCATGCAATGTATCCAGAACAGGTTTCCACTAAAATCAGGAACTAAGAGTTTTAAATCCCCTGTTTAAAAGAGAGTTTCCCGCGTATAGTACAATAGTAAAAACAATTGATTGCAAAAAACAGTGTTGAAATAAATGTTTTTCTAATCTTAAGAATTTTGTATTTCACAAAATGTTTTTTATTTTAAATAGCATCATTAGAGTCATTCATAAAGTACGTGATATATTTTTCAGAAACTTCTGACCCCCTCCCGCCTGCGTGATACTTTTTCCATTGGTCTTAACATGGAGAGTGATGCTTCGACAGCCCCCCCCCCTCCCTCCCTAAACGTATCACGCATTTTGTAAATGACCCCTTAGGAAAATTACTTTGATTCTTAAAATCATAGAGAAACTATTTTTTCAGATATTTGTTTTTTAACTGGACAATTACTTTTTTAATTTTTTGCGGATAAATGATACAATATTGATTGGCTGCTAAACCGGAACTGTAATTTATCAAGTTCCCAAGTCGGTTTCAATAAGCTTTTTATACTTCTTTTAAATATTTTGTTCTCAGTAATGAATTATATTTTCAGAATTTTCTGCAGTATTTAAATAATATATTATCCAAAATTAGTGCAAATACCCTAATTATTTTATATAAAGCTTACAAAGGTACCATAATCAAGTAATTCATATTTTTGTTCTAAGCACTTTTATTTTCTTTAGTTTTTTTTAAGTGCATATATAGTGCCAAAAACCGCTTAATTTCATGTTTAGTACGGATTTACAAAGTTAAAAAATTGTAACTATCAATATTCCAAAATATTACACTCAATATTACACGGTATTACACCAAATTACAGATGAGATACACGAGATTATATTGGATTACATAAGATTAAACAGATTACAAGGGATAGTATATAGGTTACATAGGATTACAAAAGAGTATAGGATTACATAAGATTACATATATCACAGTGACTAGTGTCACTATGATATGTGACCAAATTACAAAAGTGGTTAACCCCTCGAATGGAATATTAGTAATATTACACTGTGTCAAATAACATTTCCCAAAAGCAGAAGATTTGTAGAATCAATATTTTTATTTTGAAAGATAAATATAGAATGCATTTAGAAGTTTAACGACAATATTTCTGTACCAAAGTGAAATGTTAATTTAAATTATTATAGTGAATTGTTCCTCGCCTTATATCAATACAAAATCTGCATTATGTTTTTATATTTAACGACTTTATATTATAAATGTGCCCGTCTTGCTTCGTCAAAAAATTCGATATTCGCTACTATGTTATAGTCTTGAAATTGGTGCCGCTGCATTGCAAGGAATGATCATATTTTATTATTAAAATTTCCGCACGACTTTTGACGACAATCGAGACCATATGACCTGATCAGTTATGAGTAGTACAATAGGTAGTTAAAAGCAATAATATAAATTTTAATGTGTCAACTATTGAAAAGATTAATGAAACATATTTAAAGGACCGTGTAACAGTCTAAATTTTTTATCAGTTGCTTTCAATACATGAACTTTTGATAATATTTAGGCACGAAAATTTAAAAAAGTTCCACTGAAAATGTAGTTTTCAATTTAAAATCATTTTCTAGAACTTTATAAGAATTACTGTCAACAAACTGGAAATATTCCACAGTTAATATTTCATATATAATTTTGAAATCAGAGAAACTTTTGCACACAAGGCAGTCGGCATATTATGCATATTCATAGTGCAAACTTGTCAAAATCGATATCTATATAGTGTCTATACACTTTATGACAAACGTGCAATATTTCCGTCCGGCCTCATTTTAAAGCAGCCCATTGCATTGCATTCTGTCATTTACTAATTATTCCACTTGATGTGAGCATTAAATTCTATGCCTAAAAAGCGCATTTTGAATCCGAACATCAAAAGGACAAAGAGAATAAAAGCTATTCTCATTTTTCGCAGCCATTTTTCTTTTTTAGGTTCCCTTCTTAGGTAAATCGTGTTTTAATATATAAAACCAGCTACTTGTATTTGAACTTCTTTAAATATATTTAAATATATTTTTATTTGATTAGTGTGCTAAATATAAAATATTCTAAATACCTAGAAAAATCAACAATTCTTTTTATCGGCATTGTTTAAACATTTGGACAATGATTTTCATATTTTTTTATCATATTTTATTTGCTTAAACTTTGACATACTTTAAAAATAACGTAAGGGAGATTCCCAATAATCTAAGAAAATTTTTTAATTTTTGCACGATTTGGAAATTGAAGAATCTAGAATTTGAAAGCCACTCAATTTTGAAGTATTCAAAATTTTACCATTTTCAATATTACTGAATTGAAATTAAAATTCAAAACTTTCGAGATCGAATAATTTCAAATTTAAAAGATAGAATTTACAAATCCTAATTAACATAAAAAAATTTTAATGTTACTACTTGAATATAATGCTTTAAAATTTAGAACCACTTGGAACTAAAAACCAGAAATTAAACATTTCAACTTCGAAAATTTCAGAATTTAAATATTTAAGATAAAGGTATTCAGAATTTCTCAAATTTCTAATTCCCAGATCATTTGATGTGTTTGGAATCTTAAAAAAGTTTTAATTTAAAATGATTAAAACAGGAGAATTTGCAATTATAAATGTTCAAATTTGCAAAGTTTATTAATTGGTTTGGTGAGGCTTTAAAAGAATTTCAAATTTAAATGTGCTGTATAAGTTTTAGAATTGAAATTGAAAAGTTTAAATTCATGATTTTAAATTAAATGCGTACATAAATGTAATTGAAGAACATCAAAATGAATATTTTACTTTGAAAAACGACAAATTTAATATTTCAGTGCTCGAGAGTAAGTGTACAAAATTGAAAAATATTATTTTTGAAGCATTTACAATTAGAAATTAAAATATTTTAATTAATTGTTTTAGAATTGAGAAGTTTTTATTTTTAGAAGTAAAATAAAGCTTTTAAAGAAGACTTTTTCGTTGGCCAATAATATTGTTCATTAATATTTACTTTTTGTTTTGAAATTAATTTACAATGTAAATCATTCCTGCCCCAGCTACTTAAGAATTTACTTGACCCAAATTCCATTATGCTGTATATTTTCCACAACATTTTTTTTAACTTTTCTAAGTTTTGTAATTAATATTAAAGATATTTTAGCTACGAATAGAGGCTAAAACCTAATTTAATTGATGTAAAATTTATTTTGCTTTTCATTAAACCAACAAATAATGTTAAATGTATAAATACTTAACATAGAACACATTAGGGCTTCTGGCCATGTATAGGGGCTAAAACTTAAATTAATTAATTAGATTTTATTATTATTTTAATTATTAGAGAAATATAAAAAAAAACTTTAGACTTATCCTCCGTGGTTATCTTCTATCTCCCTCTTCTAAAAACTAATTGCAGAACAAAAAATAAATATTATGAGCCCTAATGCCAATTAAAAAATATTACTTACAATTATGACACTTGGGTCAATAAAAACGATATCTTTCAAAAAATCAGCAAAGATATCAATGCCTACTATGCGAAATTTAATGCGCACTTAGAAATATTTTTTAAAGAGTTTAAGTTAACATTTTACTTTTAAAAATGCAAAATTTAATCTTCCAGTGTTTGAAATTTAAAATCTTTAAACAGAATCATTTAAAATTAAGGAATTTAGTAATTTAAAGCTTAAAGAAGTTAATAATTTCTTTAAATTTAAAGCATGAAAAAATAAATAAATAAACTGCGTTAAACGGTGTTTAAAATGAAGAAGATTATCAATGTTTCAAATTAAAATGCTTTAAATTAACAAATTTTCAATGAATTCTAAGTGTACAAGATTAAAAATATTATTTTTTAATCATTTGCAATTAGAAATTATTATATTTCAATACAATGTTTTAAAATTGACAAGTTTTTTATTTTAGCGTTCAATTTAGGTACATAATTGACTTGTAAAATTTAATTGTATATCATAGTAAAAAATCTTACTTAATTTGTGGATAGTTCCCAAGAATGTCCTGTACCGCTTGAAACTTTTTATACTATTTCACCAAGACAAATATTTATTCAAAGAATGTTTTAAAATCCTATAAGCTTTATAATTAAATTTAATATTACTTTTCATTTCACAAATAGTTCACAAAATTTTTAAATTCTTTTCTTATTCAAGATGCCTATTTTTAATGATTGATGTTCTTATTAATGTTTTGATTCTTATTAACATTGTGATTAATTTGGGCAGAGTCAACATACGAATCACCAGATATATTTTCGTATTGGTCGATAGCAAGTGATTCATCTTCTTCTATTGGATCGATTTTCTTCTTTCTTCTGCACCTTCTCTTTCTCTTTGTTTTCTTTTCACCGGAATATTTAGGACCATTTCCTCTATTATCCCTTCGAGTCAGAAGAGCTTTGGGGGGAGTAGTAGATTTCAAATCAGTGACTTCATCCAAAAAAGAGTTTTTTTTAGACAAAGAAATCATTTCTGAATCTAAATTTGGATTTAGTTCTGAACTGAGTTGAGAAATATCATTTCGAAGTTTGCTCTTCTTCTTTTCATTGTTTTTTGCACATTTGCGCCGCTTTTTTTGTTCCTGATGAACATTGTCTTCATCTCTCAGTTTATTTTTTATTTTTTCTTCCGAATCTTCAATTTTTGAATCAGTGAAATAACTTCGCATATTTGGCAAGAGGTTCTGGGTTTTTAGAATAAAATTGAGATGAGATGAAACCTGCTTCTTCGGAGGTTTTCCACTTTTTTCTTCCTTCCTTTTCTCCTTTTTCGATTCTATTTTCTCCTTCTCCTCTTTATTCCCTTCTTTTTTCCTTGTTTCTTCGAAATTTTCTTCTTTCCTCGAGCTTACCTTTCCATTTTCTCCATTTTCTTCATTTCCAATATGTTCCTTCCTCTTTTCGAGATGGATTTGAATTTTTTGGCTCTCTTGTTTTGTATTGTTGGATATAGATTCATTGATCTCATTATTATTCTCATTATTCTTCTCAAGTAGAATTGTTGTCGAGGTTGCGGTGTTATGTTTTAAGCTTGGAGTGTCGATAATTTTGTTAGATTGGGTTGTAGTATTCGAAGGATCCTCATTTTTTTCGTCTTTTACCACAGGGGCTGAAAAAACAAATGCGAGGAAAGTAATGCAAAAAAAGGTTTGACAACTAATGTGCATTTCCGCGAATCGCGCCAGTAGACTCGTTGAGCTGGCTGCGTTACACAGATTCGACCTGAGAGTGAACTTGAGAATAAGCAAGAGGCTTGATAACGATAAGCTTTTAGCACCAGAGAAAAAGAAGAGAAACAGAGAGGGAAGAATAAAATATTCAATTACAATAATTTTTTATTATTAAAAAAAATAGAATTCACTTTCAATTAGATATATGTAATAATTATGTATGCAAGGTGTGATGATATTGGATTTTAGAACTTGAATAATTTCAATCCCTCAGGAGAATAATTTTCAGTACAAGTTTTTAGTTTACACAAGAGAGACTTCAAGTAAGATTGGATAGAGTGAATTAAAAACAGAAAGTGATAAACCTGCAGGATCAAATTTCAACAATTTGGAACTACTTGCATAACTCAATTTATTCTTCCTATTAAAAAAAAGTATAATTGGTATATCTTCAACAAAATTAAAATCGTACCAAAATATAAATGAAAAATCTTTCCTGTTAGTCTACCCAATTTGTTTGATTTTTTCAGGTCATTTTTAAAAAAAAACCTCCTTATTTCAAAACTACTGAAACTACCGAAAATCAGAGCTCTGAAAAAAATTTGTTCTATAATTCTAATACAATGATTTTTGATTTTCTAATTTAATGATTTTTGCAACTGAATTTTTTTTACCATCGCTTTTTACCAATTTTTGACAGATGATTGACTTTTAATAAGTGACAGCTAATTTTTTCGGAAAAAATATTATACACCTCTTCTGTTTCCAAATTTGAAAGAAAAATTTTCTATGGCTGAAATCGTTGACAATAAATGTTGAAAAGAAAAAGCTTTTTAAAGAAATAAGAATATTTTAAGATCATTTACTGATTTCAAAATTGGGAATAGAAGAGTTATAAGGAATTTATTCCCCGAAAAAAATAATCGCTGGTTTGTTAAAGTTCAACCATGTTTAAGAAAATGCTAAGAAGCGACAGTAAGCAAAATTTAAATTACAAAAACTATCGTTCAAATGATTATTTTTCATAAGTTTAAACATTTGTTGACAACTAAAAATTAATTTTATTTTATGCATTATTAATAATATCCTTTCAATCCTTAAAATCATAAAAAAAAGCTTTTTCTAGAGACCTAGTTTTTGGACGACAACTACGAGTACCTTAAACATTTAGAGAATAGAAAAACCCGTCAATATTTCTAATTTTTAGAACTTTTGAAATCATTTATTATGATTAAAGGTAAGGATTAGGTGAATTTTTAGTCGTTAAAAATAGTAATTATACAAAATTGATAATTTTTTTAACATTAATTTAGGTAAGAAAATGCGTCGTGAGATCAAGCATGAAAAAATGTATTTTACTATTTATAAATTATTATATAAAAAATGTGGAATATATGCAATGTAAAAATATTGAAAATTAAGCACCGTATATTATCTAAATTCCAAGTAATTTAATTTAGCTTACTCAAAATTTAGGCTTATTAATAATAAATAATAGGAGATCAATTGTTGAGTACAAATTTTAACTAGTTTCGAATTCTATTCTTTTTTTTTTGCTTCATATCATTTTTCTATCCAGAAAAATATTATATTTGAAAAGAAGAAATTTGACTGCCTTAAAAACAGTTATTTAATTGATCAACTTTGTATATTTCATGTAATATTTTTTTATGTTAAAGGAATTCAGATTTTAAATATTCAAATTCGACTGGCTGTTTATGAGCTCAATTCTGAATATATTTTACGCACTGTGTTTATGGTTACGGAACTTTTCGTGACACTAACCCCTTTTCCAACTCGTTCAGGGCTAACGTTTCGGAAAATTCTGTAACCGTAGATAGCGCCTATCTTTTTAAATCGTATCATTTCGAACATTTTACCTTGATATTGACCAATTTCTAGGTTTTTTAGATTAACATTGTTCAAAGCCGTACATTCTCTTATGAATTAATAAAATTAGAATGGTTCTAATTAAAATTTGCCGTCCTTTTTTCGCTCGTTTAAACAATAACATTGTCCTACATTTAATAATTTTTAATTTGAGTACAATTCGAATTTTATGGATCCATTGAGAGTTTTTTTTTATTCCTAAATTTCCTAAATTTATTCCGAAAGGCATGGAATTATATTGTACACTTTTTTTATACCAATTTGGAACACTTCCGAACTGATGTTGTTCAATTCATCAAATTTTTAATTTAACATTGTTTAATTTGATATTTGAGATAGAAATTGATAAACTTAAATTCAAAATTAGTTTATTTTTACATTTTCATACCTTCTTGCAAAGAATGTGTACAAATTGATTTTAAAATAAGTAATCAGATCAGATTTAAAACCAGTAATCATCTCATTTTAAGTAACTTAGGAGTGCACTATAAGGGGTACACTATATATATTTTGTGTGCACTTAAGATTACAAGAATACATGATATTAAATGGGATTACACGAGATTATACCAGATTTCATAGGATTAGATGAGATTAGACAGGATTATTGGGATTACTTGGGGTTACATGAGATTTCAAAAGAATGCAAGAAATTACACAAGATTAAATAGAATTAAAATTGAAAAACGCAACTGAGAAAATAAATCTCAAAATCAATAATAATATAAGGGACTGAGTCGTATACATAGAAAAATTGAAAGTTTTAATCTCAGAATTAATGCAGAAATATAATTGATATTTAAATTTTTTAATTAAGTTTGTTCTTGTGCCAAAAATAAATTAAGAAATAAAATGTCATCAGCTATGTATTATTAAAGAAAATGCCTAATATTTTTTGGAATTGAATTTTTTATTACCGTCGCTTTTTACAATATTTTAATTGTTGAATTTAAATAGCATTCCTTATAACTACTATTTCCAGTATTTAAAATAATTCAATAATTTTCAAGTATATTCATTTTTTTTTTAATGTTTTCTTTTAAAGAAATTCTTTTTAGCAATATCCCTTATAGAAAAATGTACTTTCTAAATTGGAAACAATTAAAAACAAGTTGTAACAATTTTTTTTTAAATAAGCTATCATTTATTATAAACCAACCGCTTTTAAAAAACTAGTAAGAAGCGATAATAAGAAAAAGTTAAATTGCAAACAAATTCTTAAAATAAATGTTTTTGTAAGTTTAAAAAACTTTCCACTAAAAATAATGGTTTTTCTCTTAAATTACTTTGTTAATAATATAATTCTAATTCTTAAAATCATAGAGAAATCATTTTTTTTTTAAGAAAGTTAAAATTGTTAGTTGTAAATTTGTAAATGTTATTGTTCTTTGTGCAGTTAAAGTATCATTGAAAACTGAATGCCATTACTTTAGGAAAGATTTTTTTTTCAAATGAGTCAATTTTTTTAAATTTTTTAAAAGTATACTTTTTAAATTTTTTGCGGAAAAATGAGACATTGCTGATTGGCTGTGAAACCGGAAGTTTGACAGACCGCCTCTGCATTTTTATTTTACCTCCGATTGATTATTTTTTACCAAAGAAATGCGTTGTGATTTTGTATGCTTATTGCTGACATTGTCAGAAGTAATGATTTGAAGAATAATAACTTATTATTAATTTAAACAATAATTGCTTATTAATGATTTCAATAATAATTACCTATTACAATTTTAATAAGTAACACATTATTTCTGAAATGTAAAAATTGATTTACATTGTTTTTTTTCGCAGATCGATTCTATATAAAATACCCATCAGGAAATGCAGATGGAATTGATGCATTTCATTGTTGCATTTCAATCAACATTATTAAACAATCGTTCTCTCTGGACCGGGCAAGTTATATCGCTTCGAGATATTATTCTGATACACCTATACCATAAAATTGACTGAAAATTAATTTAGGGGCTGATTAAATTCCAAATTGAAAATCAGATCCAGAAATAGCAAATTCAAAAATAGGAAAATTTCTAAAAAAACGGAATAAGATTTCAGACATAAAACATCGCTTCTAGATTTATTTCTGATAGATTCCTACCCTCAACGAGTTTCTAATTTATTTTAGTGTTCGATCAAAACAAATTTTTAGATGACGTCCAGAGAAAACATTTTCTAAAATAAAAAAAACTCCCTAAAACTTTTTAAAATAAAATTCAGACAAGTTATATTGCTTCGAGACATATATATATATATTTTTTAATTTATTCTGTTTGTATATCCTGAAGGATTTTTAAGGTCCCGAAAGATGGAATTAGAACATTGTCATATCGATATGGTCACTATGCCATAATTAAGTGCTTATTTAGTGCTAATTTATGCTGCAGAAAAAAATTTTGCGCCCGGTAATTTTGGTCAAAAACATGTAGTAATTCTAGCTTCAGCTGAAGCCACACCTCCGCTCTGGATTTTTAGTATTCAAAAAATCCGGCACTTTTTGTTACCAAAAACGTGTAGTAATGCTGGCTTCAGGTGACCCTGGTATGTGAAACTCGGAAACTATTAGTGGTATCGAATTCTTCTTTACGCAGGAATTTAGTGTTAATTAAGTGTTCTGGATTTTTATGCAAAAAATCCGGGCACTTTTTTTACCAAAAACGTGTAATAATGATGGCTTCAGGTGACTCTGGTACGTGTAACTCGGAAACTATTAGTGGTATCGAAGTCTTCTTTGCGTGGGAATTTAGTGCTATTTAAGTGCTATTGTATTTTGCAAAAACTAAATTTTGTGCTCGGCAATTAAGAACAAAAACATGTAACAATGGCGGTTTCCGGAGACCGATATTTGAAACTCGGAAATTATAAGTGCTATCAAATTCTACTTTAGATAGGAATTTAGTACTATTTAAGTGCTAATATATTTTACAAAAACTAAATTTTGTGTCCGGTAATTTTGATCAAAAGCATCTAGCTGAAGCCAGCATTACTACACGTTTTTGGTAAAAAAAAGTCCCCGTATTTTTTGCATGGCAATAATCCAGAGCACTTAATTAGCACTAAATTCCTGCGCAAAGAAGAATTTGATACCACTAATAGTTTCCGAGTTTAACATACCAGAGTCACCTGAAGCCAGCATTATTACACGTTTTTGGTAAAAAAAGTGCCCGAATTTTTTTAATAGCAAAAATCCAGAGCACTTAATCAGCAGTAAATTACTGCGCAAATGAGAATTTTTTACAACTAACAGTTTGCGTGTTTCGCATACTGGAGATGAGGCTTCAGCTGAAGCTAGCATTACTACATGTTTTTGACCAAAATTCCCGGGCACAAAATTTTTTTTCTGCAGCATGAATTAGCACCAAATAAGCACTAAATTATAGCATACTGCCCATATCGATATGACAATGTTGTAATTCCAGCTTCCGGGACCTGGATTTTTACATTTTGGTCCTGATATGCAAATATACACGAAAAAGGTACTTATTCTATGAAAACAACAGGCATACATTCATTTCCTGCTCCTCTTACTTTACATTTTGAATCGCTACTCACTCGTACCTTGCATTCTGCTCCTCCCGCCCACCTCCATCCTAGGCTCTATACGTGATTAACTCTTAGTGATACTGTACATTACAAGTGAATGTTCCTTATATAAACAGATAAAAATCGTTTGTCGACTGCATATCTCTGTATGCTATTGTCTACTATTGCTACTTCCCCTATCATAAGCTTGTGCTTTAATTTTCTATTACAATAGAATCACAGCACTGGAAGTTCCAACTCTTTGACCTTTTTTACAAAATTTCTCGCGTACCCGCAGAGGATGGAGTCCGGTTTCCCTTTAAGCGCTGCTGAGATTAATTCCTCTAGCTCTGTCCCCTTTTTATTTCCCAACCAATTTCTAACCCCTGCTGTCCACTTGCCATCCAGATTTTCCCCCGTCACATCGCATCTGAGAATATGTTGGAGACTCTCTTCTTCCCTCCCATACCACCTGCACGAAACATCTTTATATCCTTTTTTCCCCGCTTTTCAGACATTTCCACACCTTAGGCTTCCCCAATGTACTTTAGTTTCGACACTCGTTTTTGCGTCCTCCCACTATCCCTCTCTCCTAGGGATTGTTTTCCATTTCTTATATCCCACACAATAAGATGAATTATATATCCTACACCAATCGTTCTGCAATTCCTGAGCAATAACGTTTTAAATTACTAAATATTTAAACTCTATCTGACATTCCTACTTGAAAAATTGAGCAAACTCTTATCATAAATAGTTTTCATATCGATTATATATCAGTTATACTTAATAATGTGCAAAATCATTAAAATCTTGATTATTCTGGTCACAAAAAGTGAAATATGACATTTATGTCATAATGAATAAATTAAATATCCGCACTAATTATATTTCTATTTGCAAAGGTCTTGGCGGGTCTTTACGTTGGTAATTATCGGGACAGTAAGGACGCTGCCCAATTAGAACGTTATGAAATTACTCATATCCTGGCAATTCATGATGCAGCACGTCGTCTTCATTCCGTAAGTTATCAAAATTAAATTTTTAAATTAAAAATTTTCTCTTTTTTTAACAATGATATTTGCCTCACATAAGAAATCTTTCTATTTTTTCAGGACAAACATTATCTATGCATCTTAGCGGCTGATACGCCGGATCAGAATCTATCACAATATTTTTCTCTGTGCAATGATTTTATTCATGCAGCCCGCCTGCGCGGAGGAAATGTTTTGATACACTGGTGAGATCATTTTTATACAAATTAATTAGGAAAACTAACAAATTTGTAAGGTAGACGTTTTAATCGAGGAAAAATATAACCGCTCATTTTTCGATTTTTTACAGTTCGCAAACATTTTTCACGGCCATTGAAATTAAAAAGTTTGAATTCTATTAACTAAAAATCTTTTTAGTTGAAATAATAAAAATTCAAATAGGAACGCTTTTATATTTTAAACTTTTAAAGTTGAAGCTTAGTAAATCTTTTATTTAAACGCTCAATAATGTACACGTATAAAATGGAAGCTTTTAACACTTTCCAAATTAATAATTTTTAATGAAATCCCATTAAACTAAAAAATCAAAATATTTCCACTTGCATAAATTGAAAAGTTCAAACATTTCTAGTAGAAAAATATAAAGTTACGCTATAATTTTCAATGCTCTAAATGAAAACTAATTCTTTCTATAAACTTATATTACCAAAAATGTTAAAAATAAAACACGTAAAAAGTTCTCACCTGTCATCTGAATGTTAAAAACACCAAATTTGACCCACGTCTGCTCAATAAAAATTTTCAAAATAAAAAATTTGTCTCTTTGAATTTAGTTAAACAATCAATAGCGAAAATTTCCTACTCAGTCAAAATGTTTAAAATAAATGAAATGCGAGCCTCTTTCAATTTAGAAAAATTTGAAATCCACAGCGTTCTTTATTCCAACTCTATACAAACAAACCTTAAAAATGAAAAAGGCGCCATTTCAATTCGCACAATATTTACAATCGAAATTTCCTCCCTTCAAAATCAAAAGAAATGTTAAAAAAATACCGTTTTCAATTCAAAAAAAAGATTCAATATAAAAAGTCCCCTCTTTTAACTTAATAAATAAGCTTAAAAAAAATGACTTCTTCCAATTTAGCAACAAAATGAAAAAAAATATTCCCTCAAACTCTAATAAAATTGACAAGAAAAAAATTGTCTCTTCCAATTAGAAGAAAATAACCAAAATCCGATCCCTTCCAACTCAATAAAAATGTTAAAAATAAGAAAAATTGTCCTTCTTCCAATCCATAATATATTGAAAAGCAAAATTTCCTCCTTTACAAATTAATAAAAATCTTGAAACGAAAAAGCTTTTCTCCATATTCGGAAAAAAATTAGTTGCCAAAGGACCCCGCACACATCTATGGAAAATATGAAGCCGGTCAAATTGGTTGAAACTGTAGTATAATGTGGTTCATAATATCCTGATCAAATAAAGTCCATAGACACTGGGTCCAAAAACACCAGCTTTCGAGATAGGAGGGACCAAATGGCACTTTTCATGGACACGATAGGAGCTCCACGGACCCTCGAAGACTGTTTGGCACTACGCTCAGGGATCATGCCGAACACTCTGTTTCTTTTATATTTTGTAGTTTAAGAACCGCTGAACAATAATATCCATGTCTAAAGTTCGACAAAAGGATACTTTTCTGTCGGTGTTGCATCGTATGTCGCTTTTCATGCAGGTAAGAAGAGTTACACCGATCCTCGAGGACTGTTTGACACAATGCTCAGAGATCATGCTGATCTCTCTGTTCCATTGATATTTTGTAGTTTAGGATCCCACGTACAATAATATCCGTGTCTTATTGTCGAGAAAATGATACTTTTTCGTGGGTATTGTAGCAAAGTTAACGTTTCATGCACACTCGAGGAGTTCCACGAACCCTCAAGAACTGTTTGGCACTACGCTCAGGGATCATTCCGAACTCTCTGTCCCTTTAATATTTTGTAGTTTGGGACCCCCCGAACAATAATATCCATTCCTAAAGGTCTAGAAAAGGATACTTCTCCATCGGTGTTGCATCGTATGCCGCTTTTCATGCAGGTGAGAAGAGTTACACCGACCCTCGAGGACTGTTTGACTCTCTGTTCCATTGATATCTAGAACTGCAGGTTGAGAGATGGTCAGTTTTTTGTCGGTGTTGCATCGTAGGTCGCCTTTCATGTACTTAGGGTACTTGGTAGTTTTTGGATTACCCTAACACAATCTGAATTTGATTAAAAATCATCAATTATGTACGTACTTATTCAAACTAATTAATCAGGTCCTATTAAGCGTGTCATCAAGACTGTAATATTAAGTGGGTGTCTGCGGGTAGTTTACCTTCCGGAAACAAATTATTTAGTGTTTTTCGGATTGTGGTAACATACAATGAATTTGAAGTTACATTACCAAGGGCATAATTCCTCATTCAAACTAATTAATCATGTCATACCAACTACGTCGTGAAGACTTTAGTATGAGAAAAGTGTCCGGGGGTAGTTTTACTACTGTAAAATGTTAATTGGTAGTTTTCAGATCAGATTTACACAAACTAAATGTAATTAAACATCACTACTATCGGCGAGAAAATGATAGGCATCTGCCTTTGAAGCTATACAGCTCAGCCAAAAAAAATCGTAGTGCAATA
>JAAAKG020183686.1:0-25609 GCA_010014905.2 Druon quercuslanigerum
TATCCTTTCCTTCCCCATCCTAACTCCTCCCCAACCTTTCCTCCTCATTTCTTCTTCCAAGTCTGATATTAATGTATTAAATAAAAGTGGCATCAGAGGACATTCTTGCTTCACTCCTCTTACCAACCAGAAACTTTCTCCTACTTGATCTCTTACCTTTACCCTGCTATTTGTCTCTCTAAAAATGTCCAATAATGTCTTTAGTAATCCCTCTCTTATCCACTTTTACATAAAGGGTAGAAATGCTGAAAAACTTTTTGAATCGATATAATAAATATACGCAAGTGATTCTTATTCTATCGAATACAGAGAAAAAATTGTTTTACATATAGGAAACGTCTGTATGAACAGGCTACATTTTTCCTGCAGCTTTAATGCTAGACGTTTTTTGTCCCTAGGAATTCGATTAACTCACCATGAGCTGGATGATGTAAATGTTTCATTTAAACAATTTTTCGGGCAGAAATTTATAATTTTTCATTAAAAACAATTTGTACATGTTACTTACTTTGATCATTGTCAAACATCATGAAGAATGTTTCCTGCAAATTGCAAAAGAAAACTCTGAGAGTTAGCTGACTTACGGTGATTAGCTGTACAAAAATATAATCTCTTATTACAAAAACTTTTTGTTTTGATTGAGAAAACGGCAAGAGCTAAAACTTTTTTTCAATTGAACACCTGTCTTGAGATAGCGCATATTTCCAATACTGATTGATAGTAATAACCTCTGATGATAACACAGATTCCTTTAAGAAAAGATGTGGAGTTTTTTTAAGAATAAATTTTTTCTTTAAATGCAAAACCTTTTAGCATTATAGTACGTTGATCTGTTTGTGATATTTTTGGTCGTGAAAACAGATAACGTAGAGTTTCTTCCTGTGTCATTATTTTTACCAACAGTTACATTAAATAATTCTTAATATTACAATTCGTCAATGTTCTTAATTAATAATACTGTAGCAGCCTTTGTAACGCTAATTTTTTACTGGGGGATAGAGTTTTATAAAATGGTTATTGTTCATGAAAGACCTATGTGCAAAAGCCGTTAAACGAGAGAAAGTTATAGGCGTTTATAAAATTGTGCCCTTCAGTTACAACCGTATCCCCAACTCGTGAAGTTTTAACATGTTATTGTGTACTTAAAACAAAAATTTAATACTGTATTTCTTGTTTCAGAATTAAGTTCGCAGTCCAACCGCAGGCATGAAGGCGACTCTTATCCTGACTTTCGTCGCTCTCGACCTTCTACTTCATCTTCTCCTCGCAGCTATTCTCCACAAAGGAATCATTCTCTTGCCACACGTAATTATTCTGGCATGTCACCACCAAATACCCAGCCACCTCTGCGTGCAAGGTCTAGATCTCCTCTCAGGCAAACTTTTCCAAGCATACTCAGACATCGATTTGAAGATTTTGCACTTATTCGACTAAGTCCTCACAAACATCCGAATCGAATATTTGAACTTCGAAAATACATTTTTCCTCCAGGTAAACCAGTTGGATTAAGAAACAGATACTATGTCCTCATACCCATTCCAACTGATGAACAATTTGTATTATCAAAGTTTAATGGTGACGTATATGCAATATTCGAAAAATCATCAGGCAAAGCCACGATTCTTCGTGCAATATATACGAGTGAAAATGTTACTATGCAATTAAAACGGGCGAAAATAAACATGAACAGTGGTGCGGTTAAAGAATTGACGACAGAAGAAATTGACGAATGTCCAGTATCCCAAAAAGACGCAGTCACAAAGAGTTATACAGTATTCGGTAAGTTAAATTTTGAGTCATGAAACCATTCAGTTAGCAATGGCTATTATATGTGGGTGTTATTTTTAAGACTTTATTTTAATTTATTGTGGCTTTATACTATTTTTTAAGCATTTAAAAAATTTTAAAATTCTATGCAGCCATATTTTCATTGTTGATCTTAGGTTTATTGACCAGGAAAAATTTTATTATTAACTTTAGATGTTATTTTTTTGTCTACTGGTCTATATCAATATTAATAAAATATTGATAAATCTTAAGATTGTGAAAAAAATGTCTCTATCTCCGCTGGGATCCGAACCCAGAACACTAACTTTCTTTCTTCATACAAAAATTGCACAAAAACACACCCAAAAAACTCTTACCTCTCCCCCTTAAGAATTTGCACTTGTTAAACTTCCACTCACACTCTTCAGATATAACAAATGCAATATCTAAGACAATATCAAACTGATGATGAAAAGCACAAGCATGTGTATCAGGGTGGTTCAAAAACGCTTTGGAAATTATTTTGCAAATGCATTTTTGTCGTTTTAAAATCAAATGATATGTAGAGGTGCCACCAAGCCCCATCAAGTTTAACACGTATTTCTCATGAGAAAAAAATACTTATTTGTAAATCTTTTTCAGTATCCTCAACATTATCTCAATCGAGGTGAAACTTTTTTTGCGATTTTTCAAATGCATATTATTTCTGGTACATAAAAGACTATTTGATACTAATAATTAGATGGAAGTGATAGTTCATAAATGTTAAAAAGACTAGTTATTTAAACAATTTATTACTATTGTTAATAAAAAAAAATCTTATTCTCTTTGCTTAATTGGTAGAATGTTGCGGCTTTTTCTTAAATAGTCTAGACCTATTTTCATTTATAGCAATGTCTGATAGTTGCGGGTTTTTCGGCAATTGTAACCTTTCTGTCCTTTTTCACTTAGTGGCATAATAACTAATGAGAGTTCACAAAAAAGTTATTTAAACAATATAATATTGTTTATAAATATCTTTTCTAACTTTTCTATTCTTTGTTTTTGCCTCTTGTGTAAGATAGCTTTCTTTCTTTAAATTAATTTTTTAAGCAAATAATTCATTAAAAACAACAATACTATTTAAAAAATAATTTTGGTTTCGGTTAAATTATTATTTCTTCATAAATAAAAAGGCGAAATTCTGGGTACAGCCGTCGCAAATCGCTTATAAGGTTTTCATACCTCTCTTTCTTTTCATTCTGCTTGGCGATGACGTTTTTGTCACCTGCGCCCGAAAATTCGATAACGAACATGTTCCGCTTCTAGAAGTCAAGGAGAACTATGTCAGGCCTCGAGTATGCAACAGAAAAAATTGTCGAGAATATCAAGTTACAGTGACAGAGATGGTAATAAAGGTTTAATTCCGCCCTTCCTTCCACTTTGAATTTCTCAGTCTCTTCCCACCCTTGTATATTCATGATCATATAGTCTATCACTGATACCACATTCTCACTCATATACGTGCATTCTTCATCTTTATGCCCTGTTACCATGCTATTTACCAGTGCCCAGCTACTATCCTTTACCCAGTCTCTTAGAATCTTCACATCTTTATTTATTATCTTATACTTCGATTTCCTTTGAAATCTCTGCATTTCCCGATACAGACACAGTCACAAAATTGTATGTTTTCCCTTCTATCCTAACTGCCCTAATTTTCAAACCCTTCCAATCACCTCCTACTTGAACTTCTTTGTGTACTCTATCCCTAACCCCTGTTATAATTTCCCCACTAGTCCTTCCTTTCCTCTTTACTTTGACTGACTCCTGTAGCCGCCACCTATGCCCCCTTGGCAACTTTGGCACTAATCTATCCAATTTCTATCTCTCTGCCCACGTCTCTACCAGTCGCATCACATTAAATTACAGAACATACCTTCAGAAATCCTCATCTATCTTTACGCCTGCTACGTTCCAGTACAGCACCTTTAACACTCCTCCAGCCTGCTTTACTTTCACCCTACTATTTTCCACGAAACGAATTCCCATGTACTTCCTTCAATACCTCCTTCTCCTCGTCCCGTACCCACATGTTCTCACTACTTTTATTTTCCAATATCCTACTTACGGCACAATCATTTAACTCCTCTCGCTCCTAGTCTTGTCGGGTAGGATTCTCTGCGCGTCCTTTTCCTTCCTAGTCAAATCATGACCAATGAAAACTTTCTTATCCTACATCCGAATTTGGTTTCGCATTACTCCTAACTTTTGTCTAGCTCTCCAATGCTAAAACCACCACTTCATTCTCCTTTCTCCCCTCCATCCCAACTTGCCCTACCTTACCTTTAACCTACCCGATGATCTGTATCAGTGCTTCCACCCCCTCGATTTTTGCCGCTCTTGAGTTTTAATCCTCTTATTACAATATTATTTCTCCTATCTGCCTTCTCTCTTCTCTCCATTCTCAACTCAATTGCTCTTATCCTTTCCCTAATACTTTGGTGCTCGCCCTCTCCCTGTCAACTATTTCTATTTCCGAACCTAATCTACACTTCCATCTGCTTCATTTTATCCTGTTTTTCCAGTCCTTGCGGACACCACCCCTCTACAATCCTTCTACTTTCTTTCTCAGCTTTTTTGCCTCCTCCATTTCTTATATCTTACCATCAGGTCCTTCGTCATACTTTCCATCTGCTCCATAGTCTTCCATATATCTTCCCTCAAACCTTTGACCTCTCCTATAAGCAAACGGAGAGCCTTCTTCTCCGTTTTCCCATCAGTTTTTTAGTGGAGGAGTGGGGTGGGGTGACCAGTGTGTCCGTACGCTTTTTTTAACGGATGCTATAGCGCTATTTTCTCCGAAATCTCTTTCCTGTATCTTTTTCTATTTAAGAGATCCTCTAGCACAGTACTCTTGCTAACCACCTTTCGAATAATCCATGAAAAAGTACCTACTACAACAAACAGATGTCTCCCAAGACCGCTGCTGCTTACTGTCCTAAATTTTTCCATTCTTGGCTCTATTCCCACCTCGCTCCTTTGCCAACCTAACCTCACTACAGATTGTTTTCCGCACCTTTCGTTTACAGACACGGTCTTTTAAGTCCTATTCAATTTTTAAACTGTTTCGGACTTTTAAAATATTTATTACAATTCAGGGTTATTTCTTAAAGTGTCTGCTACGCGATCCAATTATAGTTAGGTCAATCGTGAAAAACTTTTCAAAACACAAATTTAAATTTGGGGATATATAGTACCACAGTTAGGCCTGATAATCCTGCAATAACTACTAAGTGATTATATCTAATACATAATCTAGATTCCATTTTTACCGGTTGAGGATTATGTTTATTCCTAATTTACCAGATGAAGATGTAGATTTCTACATTACAGACCGTAGGCACTACAGGTTTCGACTTTACCAAATTATGGCTGTGCAGATACTGAATTTATGGGCTAATGAAAATACGATTAGCTACATTGCCTCTAGCCGGTAATGGAATTTATTCGCCTATCATCAGTCGGCAATGAAGTTTTTACCTAATATCATATTAAAGTCGTTTATGATGGGATCTACTTTACCAACCTGTGAAAACTTAGCACGGAGACGAACTGTTATCGTCTGTCGGTAAATATCGGTATATTCTCTATTAGTTTTAACAAAACTTAAAACAAGAACGTGTTTAGATCTATTTGTCACATACTTTTTCACTTATTTTATTACAGATTTGAGATTTTTAGGTCTTGATTCTGATTTTTAGAATCAGAAAAAGTGGGATATCTTTTATATCTAAAAAATCAACTTAATTTTTATTATTACATTCATAATTAAAACATATATAATAAAAATTCATTATAAACCTAAAGGAGAAACTTTAATAAAAATTATTTTTAATTTCAGAGTTTAATTGAAGACTGTTTAGACAATTATAGAAATATTTGCCTTGAATTAAAGAAACCGTTTCTTAAAAATATAATTTTTTATGAAATCAAATTTATTTTGAAAACCTGGAAAAAAATTGCAATAAAGACAAAAAATTTTATTTTAACAACGAACTTAAGATAATAGATATACTTTTAATACCAATTAATAAAAGTAATGATTTTTTATCGACACTGTACCCGTGTCTATCATAATATTTAGTCTAGAAATAACTGGTTTGGGGCCCCTATCAAAATATCAAGTCGAGAAAAACTGATTGGGGCCCCTATTAGAATATCTAGTCTAGAAAAACCTGATGGGTGCCCTGTCAGGTTCTAGTAAAGAATCTCGCGCCTCATGTAGGTATGAAAAATCTATCTGTACACTGTTTTTTAAAGAAAAAAATTCCATCCTTATGAAAAACTGTAAATGTTCAGAAAAAATTACATTTCCTGTTATCGGAAGAAGTTGTAAAGTAATCCAGAATAGGAAAAAACGGAATATTACAGAAGGAAACATTAAAACCGATAAAATTTATTTTTTTAAAAATTATTTTATTGATATTTCTATTAACAGTTCGTATATGGTATATATGCATAACGCCATATAATAATAAATAATTAATCAGGGAAAGAGAGTTTTTGTCATATAAATTAAATATTCAACTCAATTAAATTTTCATCAGGTAATAAAAATATTCTAGACGGGGCCCTACCAGTCGTTGCACGATTAAAGGGCACTCTCTTTAGGGCCTGCTCAGAAGTTCTCACTAGGACCTGGCTAAAACAGCGTTGCAGAACTAGTCAGGCCCTCTTTATTTTTCCCGGTGAGCACCCGATTAGAAATAGGGAAATCTATCCAGGGCTCTACTAAACCCCGATCGAAATTTCTACATGGGTATATGTCAACAAATTTTCCATGTAAAAACCAGCTTTATCTAGAATCTTGAATATTTTAAACAATAGTGACATCAGTTTGAAAATAACGTGTAAAGAAATCTTTTGGCGTCTAAACTCACTCTTATCGAATGTAAATATCTCATGAGCACAAGCTTGTTTTATAAATTTAATGATAGCGACAAAAGTACAGATTGTAAAACCCGATAAAGCAGTAAAATAATCTTTAGTTTCAGTGTTAATAAAATTTTTAATAATTACATTAATTATTATTTCTTTTAACTAGAAAAGATAAGTATTGCATGCACTCTGCTCTTATTCTTGGCTGTTACAGTAAATTCTATTGGTGAATATAAAAATATAATTTATCTATAATTTAAGTGATTATTTTTTAAGCTTTTGGAAAATCAGAATTTTTGTGATTTAATATGCGCGGAAACTTTTTTTACGTACCAACTAAAGTGCCAATTAAAATTTTTAGCCCGTGTATAAATAGTATAATAATAAAATAATTTTGATAATTATATAAAAGAAAAAGTAATCTTCTGATTTAAAACAAAGCGTTACCGTTACTGAAAAAATTAACGCGTTACCTTGCCGTTACTTTTTAAAAATAAATATTTAATACATTATTTGAATGTCAAAAAAGAATCTTAAGAATTTGGTACGTTTTATTGAAAAATTTAATAAAACTAAATATTAAATTTGCAGTTAGCTAAAGTAATTTAAAAAATACTTCATTTGTTTATAAGATGATTTTCATTTTAACTATTATTTCAATTGAGAAATCTAAGGTGCAGCCTTCTTAAGGCTGTCCATAAAAATTCAGAATTAGCCAAAGAATAAAAATAAAATATAACTTTTTGAATATCAACCCCATAACTATATTTTATAACATCACAAAAAACCCATAAATGAAAAAATTGGTTTTGCGAGGTTTTGACGCTAATTTTAATTGTTTGTGGTCTTTTTTATAAAAATTATTTATGGTACATAAAAAACCATTTCATACTGATAATTGTTTGTTTCAAGAAATTATTAAAATAATTTTAGTTAATGATCAAATGTTGTGTTTTTCCTGAATTTTTTTAACCATTTGTCTATTTTTCATTATATGTGGCTTATGGTGTATAAGATTTGGCAATAATAATTGTTTGAACAAATTATTGGTTTTCGTGACTATCTGCATCTATATTAATGCCTGATAGTTACGTTTTTTGGATAATTCTTACCTTTCTGTTCTTTTTTCACTTAGTCAGCTAATGATTAATGAAAGTTAAGAAAAAAATTCTCATCTTAGATAAGTGCTAGAAAGTTCTGGTTTCTTCTAAAATCTTTAACTTTTTTTCGCCGTCTTAGTTATTAAAAAATCATAAATAAACATTAGAGAAACCTATATTTTAAACAATTTCTTTTCCTGCAAATATATTTTATTGAGCAACCCCTCGTTAATTTTTGAAAAATCTAACTCTGTGGACCCTATCTCCCGGGTTCACTGTATTTTACGTTTAATTTCCGTTTTTTTAAATTGTCAACAAGCTTAAGGAGTTGAAAGATATTAATTGATTTCTTATTACGTCATATTTTAAAGACATGATTTAAAAAATATAATTTTTAACTTGTTTTAAACTCTGCAAAAAAACCTCATAAAAATAAAGGCACCTTTTCGCATACCGCTCTCTCGAACAAGATTTGATTTAGATGTTTTGGCGCAAAATTAATTTTTTACGTCAAAACAAAAATTTTTAATTTGATTTTTTGATCGAAGAAATTCCAGTACTACGAAATTCTCATAATAACTTTTTTCAATTTTCTTGAAAAATCTACTTTTTATAGCACAAAAAATGATACAAAGTTTTATTTTGGGGTCTAACTGTGCAAAAGGCAAAAAAATTAGGAGAAGCAAATTTTACAAGAGAACAGGTCTACAAATTTTATTCTAAATATTTCTCGCTGGGATATGCATTTATTGTTTAAATCGTTAAAAATAACATTCAAAATGAAAAAATTAATTTGCTGTATACACGAAACAAAGTGCAATGAATTATTAAGTAACAACCTTTTTTTAATTGTAGGACGCACACTCTTTGGAATGACAAAAACTAAATAATAAAGTACATTTCTTTCAGAGTCAATGCATATTATTAATAGTAATAATATTACTCTATTGAAACGATACATTTTTAGGGTAGCTGAGAAAAAAAATTAATACCAAAGAATGTGTTAAGCGTAAAAATGCTTAATGAGCGTTTTTGTGTAAGCTCGAAGTCAATCTCTGACTTCGAGTGCTTTATTGGCGTTTATGAATACAGTTACCTCAATATTGTAACCATTATAAACCAGTTTCTTCAAAGTACTGAGCCTTTTTTGCATCTTAATCCTGTAATTTGTCGGGGTTCGGAAATTCTTTTTGTTTTAGCTGAATCTTAGTAGGTTACGTATACGTCTAAAGGTTTGAAGGGTTCTAAAATATAACCATTTATTATGTGTATGAAAGTGATGCAAACTCCTGTAAAAACAAAAATCCAATGACCAAATTTGGACCGCAATGAACAAACAAAAAATGCTCCAATTGTAAATAATAAAAAAAAAGTTTCAGACAACAATAATAAAGGGGAAAGTAAGTTTGGTATAAAAGTTTCCTTGTATCGGTGGTTGGATAAGGGTCTCGGTACTTAATGATCATGTTGTAGTTGGGAACTATTGATCTGTGCACTTTATTTATTTGTATTGGGATAGAGACTTTTCTTTCCAAGGAACCTTCTTCTTTCTTAACACCGGTATTATCAGTGCATATGTAAATAGGCCTTGAATTGCTGCTCCTGAGAGGGTACTGATGTCTATGATGTGCTGGTAGTTATCTTATCCATTATCAAAATGGTAGCCCGTGCGCTGAGCCTAAAATATTGTGTAGGATCCTGTTTTACTATTTAGTCTATTGCAGCGCCTCCTAAACAATTGGACTTCAGAGTTAGGTAAGCATTTCTTGTTTAGGTTTAGTTCTGACTTGGTAATGGTAGTGTCAATGGCTTTAATCCGGTTTTTGGTGAATGTCATTTTGATAGCTATAACCATTTTCCACTTTTTATTAAACAAGTGTACTTTAGAGATTTTCTCGAAGTAGAAGTTTCCTTGAATTTTTTCGCGGTGTAGTTAGCACTGATGTTGTCTCCATGCTTCTTTTTCCATTTTCTCACTAGTTCCTGATACGTCAGAGTGGGCGACACGCTACGGATGATGGTACTTTAGCTTCTTTTTCATACATAAGTCCAAATGGTGAAAATCTCGTTGTTTGATTCCTCATTGCCTTTATTGCAAAATTTAAGAATGCCAAATTGTCATCCCGTTCATGGTTTTTTCTGAGAAGATTGCTTCGATTTGATTCCATGAGGTGGAGTGATTGCTTTTTGAAAGTATTGCATCGTTTCTGATCGAAAGTTTTGTCCCTGTTCTGTTAGAATTGTTTTGGGTGCTCCGAAGGTGTAGATGTAGCGATCGAACAATCCTTCTATTATTAAATTAGTTGTCTCGTTAGCCATCAGAATTAACATCATGTTTCGGGTTAATGTATCTTGTAATCTTAGTATATATTATTTACCTTTTACTGTTTCGGGTAATGTACCGCATATATCTAGGTCTATTTTTGCAATGGGGGTTCAGAGAAATGTCTAGTATAATTCTCTTAGCTTGGTTCTTGATTCTTGTGGTTGTTTGAAGTTAAAAGTCCTTTCTTCATTCTTTAATTCTCGGGTAATGTTAAAGCATAGGTGAAATTCTAAGTAGGGATACAAATTAGATAGGTATTCCATCGTTTCCTATGTCAGTTCCTTTTCTATTGGTGTAAAGAGTGGGCTATCGAATAGAAATCTTATTAATCTTAGTTTTTTCCTAATAGTTTTATCGATAAACCAGTCTAGTTTCCATAACCTCTCTTCTTCATTATATTTTGGAATATCTTGTTTGTTTATTACATCGTAGAGTTTTTCGACGGCGTTGGGTTTTGTTTTTAATCTTACTTGCGTTGCTTTCAATCGTTATGTCATGAAATCGTTATAATGTTTGTTTCGTAAAAGTTTTTGGGATCCAGAGAAATTATTGCGATCGTCGTTACTTTATGCTAAATCGCACATTTTTCTGAATGGGACTTAAATATTTTCTTGCAGTATTTCGTCCTTGATTATAGTGAGGCGTTTACCTGGTGTACCCAAAATTCTGTTATCTGATAGCTTTTCGTAGACAGTTAAACCTATTTGGTCTAGCGCTTGTTGTAGAATATCGCTAGTGAGGATAGTGAATAGTCTGTATAAGCAGTCTGCTACTTCATCTGACTTACGTCATCGTAATAGCCGGGAGCTAGGGTCTTTCACATTTTGTAACCAAATGAGTGCGTTGCGATCAGTTTGGATTTTAAACATATTTCCTGCCAAGTGTAAAGGTACCCTTTTCATTGCCTATACTACAGCTAAGAGTTCTTCTTCAGAAATACTGTAATTTTTTTCGCTTTATTCAGGGTTTTGCTAATAAATAAGCTAGGGCACCCGGCCTGGGATAGCACTGGGCCTAATCCCTAATTTGATGCGTTGGTTTTTGGTGATTGGTCCCGCTATAGAAGAAAAAATTCTTTACAAGGTACTTGCATTTTGATGGTTCTAATTGCAGAACTATTTTTTTATTTTCATTTGAATAGTCACTAAATTTTTTTTATATTCTTTTAATGTTTTTCCTAATATTACAATATCATCAATATAAATTAGACATTCTTTCCCGATTAGTCCTCTGAACACATAGAAAATTCTGTATATTCTTTCACTCTTCATTCATGGGGATTTGGTAAAATCTTGCACTAAGGACGAAGGCAGAGAAAAACTTTGCGTTTTTTAAGCTTTCCTCCTTTTTCAGGGACAATCCATAGTCGGGAGTTGAAATGTGATTTTGACTCTCTTGCTAAATTTCTTCCGTAATTCATTTGCTTCGGTAAGTACGAATTCCGTGTGTTCCTCAGTTAGT
The DNA here is from genome assembly GCA_010014905.2 of Druon quercuslanigerum. Lineage (NCBI taxonomy): Eukaryota > Metazoa > Arthropoda > Insecta > Hymenoptera > Cynipidae > Druon > Druon quercuslanigerum. Next base: position 11,575 of record JAAAKG020183686.1, read on the forward strand.
TTATAAGATCTGGAATTGATCATTTTTTGGGAAATTAAAATTATTTCATTTTCAGATAGATTTGTAAAAGGTCTCCTTCTAATATAAAAACGTGCGCCAAAGGAAGGGGGCTTAGCCTGAAAAGTGAGATTTTTCAGGGGAGTGGTCTAAGTTGACCTGATAGAAGTAACTTTTAGGAGAGAGAAAAGACTCACGAAATCCCCCCCCCCCCCCCCCTGCAGTAACCACTACATTCTCACACAGAGGACGGTAACGCTGTTGCGTTTTACGAAAGGGGTATAGATGAGACGCGGAGATGTAGTGGTTAGTGGTGGGAGGTGTTTCAAGGGATCTTGAGTTCCCGACCGAAAGCCAGATTTCTCGGGTACCTAATCACTTAATTATTAGCCATAAGAACCCTGCGATTTTTTTTTCGATGGTTTCATTAAAAAGAGCAACTCAAAAATTATCGAAAGGTGTAAATGGAAAAGGTGTTGATGGATACAAAGTTATAGGCGTTTATGGAATTGCGCTACTCAATTACAACATTATTCACAACTCTTAAGGTGTCAACGCAAGATTGCGTACTTTAAATAAGAATGTAATCATGTTTTTTTTTGTTTCAGAATCAAGTTCACAGTCCAAGCGCTCGGATGATAGTGATCCTAATTCACCAGAGACAACTCTTTCTCTTGCCACACGTCATTATTCTGACATGTCACCATCAAATACCCAGCCACCTCTTCGTGCAAGGTCTTTATCCCCTCTCAGGCAAACTTTTCCAAACATGCTTGGGCACCGATTTGAAGATCTTGCACTTATTCGAATAAGTCCCCACAACTATCCTAATCGGGTATTTGAACTTCGGCGATACATTTTTCCTCCCGATAAACCAATTGGATTGAGAATCAGGAACTATGCCCTAATTCCCATGCCAACCGAAGAAAAAATTGTACTATCGACATTCAATGGTGACGTCTATGCAATATTGGAAAAATCAAAAAGCCAAGCCACGATTCTTCGTGCAATATATATGAGTGAACCTCTTTCTGGGCGGTTAAAACGGGTGAAAATAAACATGAATAGCGGCGTAGTTGAAATATTGACCACTAGAGAAATTACGGAATGTCCAGTCTCCCTAAGAGATACACTTACAAAGATGTATAGAGTACTCGGTGTGTTGAAATTTGTAATTATAAAACAATTGAGTTTGCAATGCGCGATTCTAAAATGTTTTGAATTTAAAATTCTTTATTTCAAAAGTACATTTTTAAAAGTAATGAAATATATGTATTCATGTGATTGGGGTACTCACCTCCGAATCCGCGTTCCAAAAACCCATAGTACGCCAGAGTTCTGACGTAACCTCAAAAAACATCATTAATTTTTTTCAATCCGGGGGTGCGACTATCCTTATTACATGTTTTTGAGGTCGCTGAATTCTAATCCGTGGCCCAAAATACCATCCTGTCAGGGTTTCGACATAACCTGAAAAATATCTTCAATCTACGATAATTAGGGCTTTGAAGATTTAACTTTATCCAAAAAAAATTTTATGAGGTTTTTTGAGGTTATTTTAGAACATCGGATTCGGGTTCAACGACGGGTAATCGCAAACAGAGCTGTCGGATAGAGAAAGGAATTTAACCCACTATACCTACCGTTTAGGAGCCGCAAAACTGAAGGTGCATGAATACCACTGCAAATTTGTGTATTAACCGAAAATGCACGATTCGAATTACGGTTGTCTCAGGTAGAATCGAAGATCTCGGATATTCAAAACGTCAAAAATTGAAATGTTTGTAGATTAGAATTTTGAAAATTAGATTTCTAAACATTCAAAGCTGATTAAAGCGTTCTAAATTTAACATTAAAAAATTTGCAACTTAAATGAGAATACATTTCAATCCTACGAGATTCAAGTCTGCTAATTTCTAATTGTAAACTTGAAAGTTTATTTATAAAAAATAATAATCATAAATGAGCTTAAAGCGTTTAAAACTTAAAAATACGTTTTTTAATTGGACAATCTCTAAATTAAATTTATAAAAATAGTATTTGCTTTTAAATCATTATTTTGACTAAAAAAAATTGTTTATCCGCTTTCATTATCAATTTTTAAAATATTTTAATCTTATTTACTTCGTTCTCCATTTTAATAATGTTTTATGTGGTTTTCATGCAATTGTAAAAATATTACAAAAATTTGGTTTATTTATAATATTTTTATTAGCATGAAATTTTCTAAAGTTATTAAGTATCATTAGCACAAATTTTCAAATTTCGTAACATTGTTTATATATTATAACTGTCAGAAATGTTAACATTCGAGAATTTTCAAGAGTCGCAAATTTTTCATGTCAAATATTTTCTTTTTTCGGAATTCGCCACTTTCGGAAGTTAAATTTTTCATTATTTTTTAGTCCCATTAATTGTGGTCATTGGAAATGTCCTGATGTTTAAATTTTGATTTTAAAGTTTTGGGAATTCACAATCTTTGAATTTTTCTAGTTTTAATAAATTTTACTTGATGAATATTTAAATTTTGTTACCGAATATTTACGGTGGTCATATTTTTTTCGCTAGTTTGAAATTTCGTAAATTTTCTAGTTCCTGAATTAAAAAATAATTAATATTTTCAAATTATTATATATGTTATGTTGGAAACTTTGTGAGAAAATTAACTTTTGATTCTTATATGAAAATTTTATGCCATTTGGGTGATGTAAAAAAGATTTAGATTTCTTTTGAAAAATTTGGAAGAGTATAGATTGCACTATCAGCTACTGCGAAGAAATTTAAATTAAGTAAATTTCTTCCTTCGATTTTAAAGAAAAATTTTTCTAACCATTTTTTTACAGGACACGTAAATAGGATAGTTAGGATTTCGAAGCGGAAATATTTGCACATTGTGATAATCAACATGTGTTATTGAAAAGTTCGAGGTGGTATTTCTCATTAGATAAGTGCTTGAATCTTTAGAATAAAAATGATTTATAGACAAAATATTCACCTTTAATAAAATATAAAATTAAAGATTCAGTGACTATCTTCATCTCTAAAAAAACCAATGATTGTAGTGCACAGAAAAAGGTTCGTTTGTAAATTTTGATTTGACTAAACAAACATTATAACCGAAGTTTGGCGGTTTTGCGTCTCCCAAGCGTAGGCATGGTGGGGGTAAATTCCTAGCTCGATCTGGCAGCTCTGATCGCAACAGAGTTCGCAAGCCAGCATTTGAGTAGTGTTGATGAGATTCCTAAATGCACCCCCTCCACTAACCACTCCAGCATTAAAGCGCTCACTTTTGGTCCTCGGATTCGGATGCAGAGACCCTAAAAACATATAGTAAGCATGGTCTGGTCCCCAGACTGAGTAAAACACTATTTTCTGTGTGGCTGTGTAAATATTTGAATATTAGTTTGTTTGATTAAATTCTTCTTACTGCCTTTTCTTACCAATTTGTTTGAAAATTATTTAATTTTATTAAATCATAACTTAATAATTTCCTATTACAATATAAAATTTTTTAGATGCAAATCGTTTTTTATGCTTGAAACAAAAAATTTATTTCTTATTTATCGTTTTAGAACATTTTTCGGACACAACTCTTTCTCTTGCCACACCTCATTCTTCTGCAAGGTTTCCACCACCTGCTGAGCCACCTCTTCGTACTGGGTCCAGGACTCCTCTCAGCAAAAATTTTTCAAGCATGCTTGGATATAAATTTGAAGATCTTGCATTTATTCAAATAAGTCCCTACAAAAATCCGGAACGCACATTTGAACTTCAAATATACGTTTTTCCTCCGGATAAACCAATTGGAATGAGAAACAGAAATCAAGCCTACATTCCTATGCCAGCCGAAGAACAAATTGTATTATCAAAGTCAAATGGTGACGTTTGTGCAATATTAGAAAAATCATCACGCAGACACACGATTCTTCGTGCATTATATAAGATTGAACCTGAATTTGCGCATATAAAGCGAGCTAAAATCAACATGAATAGCGGCGTGGTTGAAGAATTAACCTCAGAAGAAATCGCGGAATGTCCAATACCATCAAGAGATGCAATCAAAAAGATATACAGAGTAACTCGTGTATAAATTAAAATTTTTTACACCGTTCGCATTGTATACACTTTCATATATTTCGAAGGACAACTCAAAAATTGTGGCAATGCAACATCAGCGACTCCAAGATGACGTAGTAAGAAATATTGTCTACAGCAACGATCTCCCCTCTTCCTTTCTTAACCCTAATTTTTAGGTTCTGTTTACTTCTCTTCAAATCAAGTACATTCGATTGCATTTGATCGATCATCGATTCGAATTTAATGAATTTTTGCTTTGCGGTATCGATGAAAATCCATTGTGGATCCAAGTTAATCATGCAAAAAAATAACAATTCTTGTAGCTACAATCAGCTTGCAAACGTTGGAACTTCTATCTTGTGCTCGAGTTCATTTAGAATTCTGAACTCACACAAGCGCCGCCTAGGGGTCGTAGCAATTACTATTATCCCTTACCCAGTTAGCCTATGGGAGTGGGTACATCGTCACACCGCTCATAAATTTATGGCTGGTTTGACACAGGTTTTCCACTTTACGTACTGTCTTTATGTTTATCGAGCGCTTATGCGCAGACTTTCACAATCAAAGATTCACATTTGCAGTTACATTTATTGACATTTCTAAATTTATTCCTAAAAAAATCTGTTCTACTAATTTAAAATATCGCATAGGAATCCGTAAAAATATAGCGGTATAGAAGAGTGACTAGGCGGAGGATGTGTGAAAATCTGGAACGGGGGAGGGGTTCTTAAGATTTTATTATCTGCGTTGAAGTGCAAGTGTTTTTATGAAAAAAGTGAGTTAGTGTATTTAATTAACTATTTTAGAGGTATTATTATTGTACAGCCTGTTTGGTATAAGATGATCGGTCTGTAGCTTGTGAATGGTGTGAAATGTAAATATTTCTAACTATTTGACTCTTTGTTCATAATGAGCAATTTCAAATAATATATTTAACACTAAACAGTTTGCAAGTCATCTGATTGAAACGGAAACCCTTAAATCGTTCATAATTCAGAGTTTCAAATTTGCATTGTTGACGTAATAATTTTAATTGGTTCTTTTAAAAAATTTTTAACTTTATTTAAATATTTTTGTTAAAGCTCCTTTGACGTTTACGAATAAATTCGCATCACTTGTCTGGCGCTTTGTGTTCGATGCAAGTGTGTAAAAAGCGTCATATTCAACGTTGCGCGGAATTTTATTAAATTTAATGTATGTTTTAATAATTCTTGTACCTCGAACCGAATGTGCTTGTTGGAATATTGCAAAATAAAGGAAAAATCTCATTCTTCATTATATTCTTCATTGATAACAAAGTGCGTTGCACATTTTTTATCATTTTTTTCGATAGAAAAATTATTCTTTTCGAATTTTTTTTCGATAGAAAAGGCATGTCGCGCCCTGACGGATTTTCTCCCGAAATACCAGCTAAAAGTAGTAAGATTATGTGACCGTCCGCGAAGAAAGGGACTTTAGGGTTAAAAAATCGATTTTCATTTTTTGGATGATATCGATTGTTTATGAATCGCTCTTTCATATTAAAAAATAATTAAATTTCTATCTGAAAATTTGGAATTGTTATTAAGCTGCAAAGTGAAGGGCAAATCGCCTGTTTCGACACTTTTGATGACCCGAAAAACACAGGCATGCCTAAAAACACATATTGAACATGTCAGTTTTACTTATTTTTCTAAAAATAAAATGGTCATAATTGAAGACTCAAGGAGGGTAGCTCACTTTATTTTTGGACTTTTTAAATATTTTAATCAAATATTATTATTTAAAATATGTTGTAATAATTTTTAGACCATGTTCACAATAAATTGATTATTATTGTTCTAGCATGATAATATAAAGTTATGTATTAATAACAAAATTCATGACAAATCTGAAATGCATTATTTTTTACATTTTAGGAATCGCCCATAAACTATGTTAAAAGTGTAACTACTCTGTTAAAAATTTAACTTTTTGATTAAAAATTAATCCCTTCGCTAGAAAATCGCACTATATTGTTAAAAATTAGATTGCGTTGTTGCTGAAAATTACCCTTTTCAAACTGAAAATTTACCTATTACATTTTCAGTAGAAAATTTATTTTCTCTAGTTCCAAAATCAATCATTTGGTTAAAAAAATGTAATAAAAATACTTACATTTTCTTGCAAATTTGTCTTTTTTATTTTTTATTTTATTCAACTGCTTTTTATTAAAATTAACATCTTTTTTCATTAAAATATAATCTTACACTTTCGTTGAGAACCCGTCTCTTCTATTAGAAAATTCCACTGTTTGTTTCACAATTCGTTTCCTTTGTTTAAATTTTACTGTTTCTTATTTTAAATTAAAATATTTCATGTTAAGATAACAAACACTACAAGCTTTTATCGAGAAATTATCTTTTTGTTTGTAAAATTCACATCTTTGTATAAAAAATATTTTCTTTAAAAAAAATGCAACTATTGGTTTAAAATTTTTATTTCGTCTGAAAATTAAACGTTTTTTTGCAAAATGTATGCGTTTTGTTGAACATTATTTTTTGCATTAGGAAATTAGGCTTTCTTCAAATCATTTTCTATAAGGAGCATCTTTTTTCTTTTGGCAAAATTGTTGTCTCTTTTACCGCTTCTGTAAAAAATCAAAAAATCTTAATCTTTCAGACCAGAAAATTTAATCAATATTTTCGATTCAACTCGCTCCAAAGGACAAAGTTATTTATATTTTTAAATAAAAATTTAACTAGTTGTCCTTCAAACTGTTCTTAACATAAAAAGCAATTAAAAATGTATTGATTCTGTTAAATAAAAAAGTCATAAATTTTTTTCGCAATAAGTATCAAAATAACGTTAGGAAATTTTGAACCACTTCGTTTATCGAGGGAATTTTGAGTAAGCCTAAACTTCCAGCTATAAAAATGCTCAGTAGGATATAATTAAGTTTGCTGAAAAGTTTTACCTTAGTTGAATCATTCGTTAACGAAATAGGAGCATTCTAATAGCATTGATCAAATGCGTGATAGGTGACAACTTCGGAGTCTCGACCTCCTCGACCACAGCCGTCGCCTCTGGACTGGAATTATTTGAGTCTATTTTTTTACAGTATTATGTTAAAATTGGAGCATCAAACGACAAGCAATTTTTTTTTTTGCAAAATCATTAAATATTTACATCTTACATTATATATATACGTGATTACAGGCTGATTGCAAACATTCAGAAAAATATATCTGACAACACAAGCTTTTAAACAAAATAATAATTTTTTATACAAAAAATTCAATTTTTCACTAAAAGAGATCTATGTAGAAAATTAAACATTAATTTTGTAATGATTCCCTAAATTCAGTATAAATCATTTAATTTCGTAAATTGTAATGAATCTGTATTATCTAATTTTCTACATTTTGGGGGATTTCATCTAATTTTTTACTAAATTATAAAAAGTTTTAGGAAAATTTCTTCAATTCTTGAGAAAGATGATTTTTCGCCCAGAAAATGTGGATTTTTCCTTACTAAAAAGTGGGACAAATTCCCAAAAAATTGTACAGCCTGGATTTTTTATACAGTCGGTAATTAATTTTTCTACAATGCCGATCAATATAACGTATCTCATTTAGGTAGAACCTGGGACTAGGGGAATCCCATGCTCTGAAAGTTTCCACAATCATCGTTTTTTTTTTAAATTTAGTTAAATTTAGTTAGTTAGTCCAGTGGCGGATCCAGAAAAAATTCTGGAGGGGGGCCACGAAAATCAGAAACTTGTGACATAATGTATAATTCTGTCCAATACATAATCTAGATTCCGGTTTTACCGGCTAAAGATGAAGATCTAGAACACTACATGACCTTTTTCAAATTCTAAAAAAAAGATTGAAAATTGCATTTTGATTCAAAAACAATGCAATATACGTCAAAAGATACACAAGACACAAGCATTTTCCTAAAGCATTTACAAGATTAAAAAAAAACACGAAAATGAACATTTTAAGCACAATAACGTATGATATAAAAACAAGTCACTAGAAGAAAAATGTTGCTTTTTAAATGATCTATAAGGTTTTTATAACAGATTTTTGAATTTTCTTGCGAAATCAAAAATTTAAATTTTGACAGAACAAGATATAATGAAAAATCCAAATAATTACATTTTTCGGTCAAACCATGCAAAATACAGTAAAAGATGAGTAGACAAAAACTGTGCATTAAAAAAATATCTAAAAATTTGTGGTTAATAACTTTTTGATAGGGTGCGTAGTTTTCGCTTTAATCGTTAAAAACATCATTAACAGGAAAAAACAATCTGCCCGCTGCGTACAAGTAGTCTTTTATAGTCAATTTTATATTGATTGCATCATAGTTTTTTTTTACTTTTTACATAAATTCCTTCAATATTTTCGTATTTATTTGCAAATTTAAATTTTTCATAAGCGGCATAGAAGATTTTCAATTCATTTAAGAGCAACAAAAAAAACGTTCTTCACTTTGATTTTGAGTTTTTTACGATCATTGGAAAGGGCAAGCAAAAACTTATCGAAATCGTACTGGACATAACATTTATTTTTGTCATTAGATGTATTAACAATCGGTAAATATTTATGCAAATGACAACATTTCTTGGTGTATATTTCTTGGTCTGAGTAAATTAAATAATGAAAAACAATAAAAGTTGTACTTTATTTTTCCACATCTGAGTAAGTAGTCCCGGTCCGGGGTAGCAGTGTTTTCACTCACAATTTAAAAAGGTATGTATATAAAGGTCTGGAAGCATAAAATCAAGCGTAAAGCACGAGATCTGATAAACATGCTCTCAACGCGCGAAGAAAATATGTCCTTGCGTGCCGGGAAAATATTTTTTTAAATCTAATTAACGGTGCAAAGAATTGTAATTTACGCATCCACTATTTTAAAAGCCGTTCTTAATAATTTTGATTTGCCTAATGGACATTCCGCGATTTCTTGTGGGGTCATTTCATTAACTGCGCCGCTGTTCATGTTAATTTTCGCCCGCCTTTCCCTGGTAGTAATAGGTGTATTCCCACATGTGTAAATGCCCCGCAGAACCGTTTCTTTGGCTGTTTTTTTAACTATCGCAAAGACATCACCATTGGCCGTGGATAATACAACTTGATTTCCGGTTGGTATGGGAATGTGAATATATTTCACTGTTTTCAATTGAATTGGTTTATCGAGAGGAAAAACGTATGTTCGAAATTCTAATATCCGGTTTGGATTCTTGTGGGGAATAAGTCGCATCAATCTAAGTTGCTCAAAATTATACCCAAATAAGTGGAAAGAATGAAGACTGGCAGAAGGAGATCTGGTCCGGGCACGAAGAGGAGGCTCGTCAGAAGAAGTCGTTTCTGGATCAGGTCTGCTACGAGAAACACCAGGAATAGGGTCACCATTTGGCAAACAATCAAAATGTGAACTCAAATCTGCAACGTGAAACAGGGGCTTAGATTTTCCTTATACTACACAATCGTCTATTTTTAGCACTTTTCGTTAACTTTTGTCGAGACTCTCCAAACACCCCGTATCATCCTTCAATACCCTTACTACACCTTAAATTATTCGGCCTCTTTCAGCACTTGGCCCATACCTTCAATACCTTCTAACCCCCAAGCCCTCAGATCATCACATATAATCTGCCGAAACCTTCCGCCCGAGCATCTTTTAATTTTAACGATGCGTGTCACCTTTTCGCTCGAATTTCATTTCATTTAAATTGTGAATTTAAAAAATATGAGTTCTTGAAGTTGGATGAGGTCGTTTGACAGTTGAGAGTAAAAACTCACCCCGCCCGGGTGGATTCCACAACCCAACGATGAGACATAACTGCGAATAATAATTGAATATTTGAGGAGTTTTTAATATGCAAAAAAAGTTAATTAACTGATAAATTCGATCAGATTGTTGAAATAGAGAGATTTTTAGAAAGACGCACGATTCGCGTAATCTGTAGCTTATTTCTGGTTTACCCTGATCTAGGATCGAAGTCCGGCTCACTCATTAGGGCTTTCGGAGTTGCGAAGAACTTCGCTGTCTCTTTTACAAAAATAAAACTGATTACTGTGATCGTTCGTCTCTCTCAACCACTCTCTAGCATTTCCCATCATAACATCATTTCGTTATGATGTGACGCTTGAGAGACTGGTTGTGAGTATTAAATAGATAGATAGATAAACGTTTATTTTTCAGCCTGCTGGCCTTAAAAAATTGACTTGCTTACACCTTCATTTTTTACAGAATTTTCTTACAGCTAACTCCTTAAAACTAACATCAATCCACACATAATGTGTAAGCCGACCTTGCCTTCCTCGCTTCACATCGCCTCGCACGCATGTCGCTACTTTCTTGCCTCGCACGTATGACGCTATTTTCTCGCTTTGTCTCGCCTTGTCAGCCTCTGCATCCGCAGCTAATTTTTAATCCTTATATTCTATTTACAATATGTACAATCTTCTTAATCTACTTCCACTTCTAAATACAATCTTTCCTTTTCTATTCCTCTTCCTCTTTCCTTCTCTTCGTCTCTATCTTACACAACACCCCCTTCACCCATGCCACTGCCCTTTTGTCCCCCCTTTCAAACAACAATACTCCCTTGCTTATCCCTCTCCTTTCCACCTCTTTACACTCTTCCAACCAGAGTTCCACTTTTGCATCCCCCTTCCCGCACAATTCACTCCTCCTCTACTTAGCAGAAAGTCAGAACCTGTTATAACTTTCCATGCATCCGCATCTCATTCTCGCTATAAGTTCCTGACTTCCTTGTTCTCCTTTCTTACACAAATATTGCGCTCCTTTTTTTGGTATAATCGACATATAGTTCCCATTAAACCTAGACTCCCTTATTCTTTCCTCCCCTGCTTTCTTCTCTCTCTCCATGCTATTCCTTTTAGCCAACTCATACATCTTTGTTTCTTCCTCATGCATCCTTCTCACTTCATCCATTTGCACTCCATTCTTTCTAAAATACCTTTCCCTTTCCATATCACTCCTCCTACCCCTACTTCTGTTCCCCTTCTCCCACCAGCATTCTCTAACGAGCTTACTCCCTCCTCTTCCAAAAATTTCTCTTCGTATTTACAAGCTCGGCTCCCCGTTATAATCCCTAAACTCGTTCTTCCTGTCTCCCTCGTGACAATATACTTTAACGTATTCCTTGCTAATCCCAGTGTCAACTTTACATACCTCTCCTGTATCCTATTTACCTCCTCACTTGTCTTTTACCCACACACCTCCACTCCGTAGAATAAGACACTCATCAGTAGCGAATCAAACAATTTCAGTCTCCTTACAAAATCATCTGCAAACAACCTCTTTTCCAGTCCCCACACTTGCCTCATCACTACGTTTGCCCTTCTCACTCTCTCTTTTATATGACCACCCACTCCTCCATTCCTCCGAAAAAAAATCCCAGGTACATAAACTCTTTCACCTCCTTTACCACTTTGCCCTTCGACTTCTAGTCCCCTCCCTTATCTCTGAGTATTGAATAGTGATTCGACAAACTCGAAGTAATAATAATTATTTTTACATTTTTCAGGGTCGCTAAAAGTCAAATACACACCGAAATAAGAAACTAATTTTTAAAACTGACCATAAAGAATAAAACTTGTACATCATTCAGCAATATCTGAATAAGCAGTCCCAAGCAGAGGTTTAGAAATAAGTATAATATACATTTAATATTATAGAGTTGAACATAATGTTGAAAAGTTCGTATTTTGGCTCAAATCAAGTAAGAAGCACGGGATGCTTGAGGAGAATGTCTTCGTTATAGCCGAAGGAGCTTTAACAAAAGAGAAATCACCAAATCATAGTTGTCGAGGATTTAACCTTTAATTTTGAAAGACCTGCGCAAAAATTTACATCTGACAAAATGCAAGTAACTATGAAAAACTGCTATGCTGGGCCGACAATTAGAAGCATTCTATTGCTAAACGTCACCACAGATATATTGCCCAACGTGGCTCTTTTTGATAATGTGGAAAAAAACTTCCAAGTTTTATATTTTCTTATTCTTTAACTTGTTTTACGATTCGACGGTTTAAATATCCTGCAGTATGAAGTCAATTCAAAATAACATTTTTTTAGAAAATCACGTAGGCTTGATTTGTAAAGGATTTTGTGGGACACAAATACATTATATATTATATATATTATATTATTATATTCACCAATAAAATTCAGTATAACGGCCAAGAATAAGACAAAATTGTCGGCATTCCTCATATTTTCAAATTAGAGAAAAAACTGAATAATGTATTTGAAACGAGAATTTTATACTATAGTCGTTATCTCCAAGATCAGAGACGTCACCCATATCCTTCTGAGATATCTACATTTGAGGAGAGACAGCTTTCAGTAAACAAACTTGGTTAAATATTTAATTTAAACTGATATTCTATTCATTGCTAATTTTTATTTTATAATTATTTCAATTTGAGAAGTTAGACATTCGACTTTCGAACCCACACTGCTTGAAATATATTGAAAATTTAACTTAGCTATACTTTATATCCGCAAGAGTTGCGATTATTTAATTATTTTGGTTTTTTAAGATATATTTTTACATTGTTTATAATAAGAAGCAGTTAAAAAAGTATTCGTTGAATGAAAATTTCGTTAAATTTGTGGATTTTGTTTGAAATTTTGGTAAAATATAATTTACAATGTACACTTTAACCCCTTTAAATATGAAAATGGAATCTCTCTTAGTATTAGAGAAATATTTTTAAATTCGAGTTAAATTTCAGTTTTTATCAAATCTCCACGTCTTATGACCTCCTGAGTAAAAAAAATGATTTTTACGAAGGTGTCTGTCTGTCTGTAGTGTGTAGTCCGTATTCTGTAGACACGATAACATTCGAAAGAATGGTCGAATTGAATTCTGCTTTGGCACACTTTTTTTGGGCCCAATAAGAAGTAAAAAGTTCGTAAACCAGCCCAACAAAATTATCAAGACAAATTTTTGAATTTTGTCGAAAAGTTTAAAATTCAAATTTTGATCATACAAGCAATAACGAAAACTCAAATTTCCATTTTAAGGCCAATCTATGCTAGATACAAAAAAATTAATTAACTAAAATTGCTCGCCCTAAAAAAATCTACAAATTTATCATTAATCAATTTTCGATAGGATGTATAGTTTTTATTTTTAGTCGTAAGAAACAACATTAAAAATAAAAAATTATAATTTTGGACAAATGGCGCAAGTGATGAAATAAATAAATAAACAAACGTTACTTTTACAAAACATAGCAAAAACTTATTCAAATCTATCATGAATAATTTGTGATAGGATATGCAGTTTTAGTTTTAATCGTAAAAAAGAACATTCAAAATTGAAAAATAAATTTTTCGAAAAACGATACAAGGTACGAACTAAAATTAACAGACTACAGTTGTCCAATCAAAAACTAATAAGCGACACTTATACATTGCAGGAATTTAAGGTGATACATATTTTCAATTTAAGATATTTTTTAGAAAGCCACTAAGTTTTTGATCTTTAAAAGATATGATGGGTAAAGTATACGATACCGACTAAAATCTCTGAAAAAGCTAATAATTATACTATTAATTACCAACACCTTTACCATGTGAAATCTTTTCTTTGTATTTATAGATGCAGATTAAATTGCAAAAATTCTCGTTAGTGTCAGGCATGAAAAATTTTACATATAATTATAGATATATTATATATTATTATATTCACCAACAAAATTAAGGATAATCGCCAAGGAAGGGACTAGACTAATTATAGGTCTCATTATTTCAAATTAGAGGAGAAACTAAATAATATACGAGGTCTGGCTATTAAATAACAAGACTGGTTACGAAAAAGGGTTTTATTATAAAAATTATTCGACATTCAAATGCTCTTCCTTAATATACTCCCCGCCCCTCGACACACTCCTTTTCATAGGTTTTTTCCATTGATCGAAGCAGTGCTGGAAGTCTTCTTTGGTGAGGG
>JAAAKG020183697.1:0-25608 GCA_010014905.2 Druon quercuslanigerum
AAAAGAGAAACAAAAAGTTGTCGCTCTTTTGCGCACAAAATGTATGTTGAATTCTTACGCTCGGGATCTACTTGTATGGCTTTTACTCTAAAAAAATTGGAGTTTGCTTTTCTCGCGCAGCCCGCAGGAACCTCTCTTTTGCTTTAACGTGCTCATTAAAGAATCAGAAAAAAGTAAATACGGCTATAAGAGGCTACGATATAATTTCAATAATAGTAAATTAGAATTTAGATTTAGGTTATTTTACAGTAAGGAGAACCACAGAAAGGAGAACGTCGAAAGAAAATATCTTTCTGGAAGGAGAACGCCTAAAATCAAACATTTAATTATGAAATTTAAAAAAATAGTCTCGATAACTAGTCTCAATAAGCAAAACCTGGTTACCAAACACCCAGTCTTGTGCTCTCTGCGCCCTGATACGGGTAACTTTCTGTCTCCAACCCCTTTACGATCTTTAATCGACGCCGCGAACCACTGATTCCGACCTCCAAGTCCTTCCCATGCCGTAATTTGCGAGATCCCTTACAATGATTCTAAAATCATGCTATAAGACTTGCTGCAAAAATCTAAATTAGTTACTTTGTTGTGACAGTTTTCATCTTCTTTTAAATGAAAACCATTGGATTTCAACTTCATCCCATTTAATGGTAATTGGATCCCTGTTATGTCATTGAACCAAATTTTGAGCTATGGCTTTGTGATTTTTTCCAACATGGTTGATTTTTTTTTGTGTTCCTTTATTCTAATGCATAGAGGACGCATGTGATGTTGTAAACTACGTTACATTGATCTAAAGTATCGCATTTATCTTAACCTAATTTAATACATTTATTTAACTTAGAATCGACTCTTAAAACAGTTATTATTTTGCATTTATTAAATAGCCTTTTAAAATTCTGTGAAATTATCCCCGAGAAAGGTATGGAAATGATCTCCTGTTTTACATCAATAATTTCATCAATATTTAAAATGTCGTTAGAAGCTTGGGTTTTCTTTAAATCTAACTCAGAAAGTTCTTGTTTTAATATGATTCTGTACGAACTCATTAGGGTAGTTGTTATACCATAAGAATTTTTGGACAATTCGCAAGTTGTCTAAGTGAAAAGCATTATCGGATAGCAGAATAGCGGCATTGATAGGTTTTTAACAACTTCTATTGTATGTTGAACAGGGTGGTTCGATAAAAAATTAAGAAATCTTCCAGAATAAGTTGCTTTCCTGAACCAATTTATAATAATGGAGTTATTATCATCTCGGCAAAGTTGTAAATTCAAGAAGATAATAGATTTTTTGTTTTCAATATCAAAGTTAAATTGTAATCTTTTATGGTAAGAATTAAAATGTAATACTGTCAGATTAATTTTAACTTCAGGTAGAATAAGAAAGAAATCGTTTACATAAAGAAAATACACCGAAATTTTAAAACCCAATCTTTCCTCAACAATCGTTTAAAGATCTTGCAGAACAATCTCAGATAGTTTTGCAGATATGAGTGACCCTATTGGGGTGCCAAACTTCTGTCTATAAAATTGGTTATCAAATTTAAAATAATTGGAATGCATTAAGAAAATGATACCCTTTTCACAATTATCTACCGGAATTTCTGTATATTTGCTAATGTGATGCCACCTATTCTCTATACCTTTAACAAACAAATCTAAAGGATCGTTTGTGAAAAGGGTTTTGTTTATGTAATCTCTAAAAGTAAGTGAATTTTTAACAGAATATTTATAGGGAGGTAAGGATTCCGAAATTATCTTGCTTAATGTTTTGGCCGAGGTATATGTAGATAAATAAATAGAGGAAATAACTGGTCTAAGTGGATAATTTTGTTTATGGATTTTAGGAAGACCATAAAACCTAGCAATGTTAGTATTCTCATTTATGAGGCGTTGTCTTTCAAAATTAGGACTAAGAAACTTTTTGAGTCTCCATTCATTAAATAATTTCAAAGTATCTCTTTGTAATTTTTTTGAAGGATCAAAATTCCCTTTGTCTGCTTGACCACAAGGTAATGATCCTTGGCTGATTAATTTAAACAGAAGAATATATAAAAACACCCACACACACTTCTAACACTGACAGACTCATTTCTAAAAATATTAAATTAAAAAACAATTTTTTTAATTTGCATAAACTTATTGGTAACACAAGCTGACAAAGAAAATATTACTGTCGGGGTGGATAGATGGGAATACATAAATAGGGCGCAAACATGCTTGATGATCCCAAAACTTGCAAAAAAAATAGATGTTGATCCTTCTAAAAATTACAAAGAGATATTTTTAAATTAGCTAATGAATGGAGAATCAAAAAGTTTCTTAATAAAGCAGAAA
Organism: Druon quercuslanigerum; assembly: GCA_010014905.2. Lineage (NCBI taxonomy): Eukaryota > Metazoa > Arthropoda > Insecta > Hymenoptera > Cynipidae > Druon > Druon quercuslanigerum. The sequence continues at coordinate 2,337 of JAAAKG020183697.1, forward strand.
GCCCGTCATAATTGAGAATACTGATATTGCTAGGTTGTATGGTCCTTCTAAGATCCATAAACAAAATTTTCTTCTTAGAACAGGTGTTTCCTCTATTTATTAATCTACATATACCTTGGCTAAAACATTAAATAAGATAATTTCTAACTCCTTACTTCCATATAAATATTCTGTTAAAAATTTACTTACTTTTAAAAATTACATAAACAAAACTAAAATCCCTGATGACTATATTATTGGTGTCTTAGACGTCTCATCGCTTTGCACAAACGTTCCTTTAGATATGGTTATTAAAGGTATAGAGCTTCTAGCTGAGATTTTTGTACAAGATCTTAACATGAATGTCCTGGAAAGATTGGGTTTTTTAAATTCCGGAGTATTTTCGTTATGTAGAAGATTCCTTTCTTTTTCTACCTAAATATAAAATTAATTTCACAGTATCACATTCTAATTCTTATCATCACAGATTACAGTTTACCTTTGACATTGCAAACAAAAAATCTATGACTTTATGAATTTACAACTTTTCCGAGATGATAATAACTCCATTATTACGAATTCGTATAGGAAAGAAACTAATTCTGGAAGACTTCCTAATTTTTTATCTAACCACCCTATTAAACATAAAATGCGTATTGTTAAGAACCTAGTCGATGCCGCTATTCTGCTTTCCGATAATACTTTTAACTCAGATAACTTGCAAGTCGTCAAAAAGTTAATAAATTAAATACAGATTAAAATCCAAATTAAAAATCTTATGTAACGTCAAATCACCAAATTGATGCATGCTCCTGTGAAGCAAGGACATCCCTTTCCTTCACTTTTTCTTTCTTTCATCCTTTTTGTTTTTATTATTATAAAATCACAATAAAAGAACATTGAAAATAAAAAATAAAAACTAGTATTAGCAACGTTTCGGTATGCATGAAGTACCCTTATGGAGGCAAGAAAAATATAAACAGTATCACCAAAGAACAGGTTTTCTGTCTTTGATAATACTGTTTTTAAATTTCTTGCCTTGATAAGGGTACCGTATGAGTACCGAAACGGTGGTAATATTATTTCAATTCTTATTTTCATTGTTCATTTATTGTGGTTTAATAATATTAAAAATAAAAAGGAAGAAAGAAAGAAAAAGGGAAGGAAAGAAATGTGGTTGGTTGCATTCTCATTTTTATTTCCTCTTTTTTATTTTTATCTAAAATCTTTGTTTAAAAATTTGTTTTCAGATAGAAATTTTTGCATTTTTTGTATGTTCGTTGACTTTCTGAGTTAGGTTTAAAGAAAAACCAACCTTCTGCCGAAATTTCAAATGTTGATGTAAAATAGGAGATCATTTGCATAACATGTAACGGAATTTATAAAATCACGTGTGATTGTGGCCGGACTTATGTAGGAGAAACAAAACGCCCCCTATGCATTAGAATAAAGAAACACAAAAATAACATCAACCACGTGGGAAAAATCACAAAGTCATGGCTAAACATTTAGTTCAATATCATAGCAGGCATCCAACTGCCATTATATGAGATGAAGTTAAAATCCTACGCGTCGAACCTAGTCTTTATGAGATGGAATCCCGAGGCTAGGTCAAAAATATAAAAAGTATTGAACATACCCTAGCCGGTCTAGAATATCATTTATATTTAGCAGGAGATAAGATATGAATAATACGATGATATCAACAAGAGCGAGTTGTGCGACGATGTTGATTTAACGATAAGATCATCATCGATCACTTTGCTTACCAATTTTTCTGCAATTTCCGTGGTTTCCTGCGGCTAACGATACTGTTCATGATTAACAGGCTTATCTTCAACTATCAGAATATAATGCTTTACCATATCATTAGCTGGCAGTCTGTCTTCTGGCAGTATAAATCGATCTTGACCATTAGCTACCCATTTTTTTACGTATGGAAGTTCTTCTCGATTGACACGATCCCTCCTCATTTTTCTTATGATGTTTTCTATCATTTTCGCTACATTTAGCGGCATATTCGGGATATGAGAAATGACTTTTTCACTAGAAAAGGTGACGCCATCGAATATGATCAACTCTTGTGGGGGAATATTAATGTCTACATTAGATTGAGAGGTATTAATCACCAGGCACGTGGCACTGACCATATTCACTACAAACTGTCTCATTTCCTATAAAAAGTCCTGGTTTTGTGTCTAGGAACAGGAGGTTAACCTTCTTTCAATTTTGCATTCGAGACTGGTATCCTATACGTTTGGCTAGTTCTGGCCCGGATGGTTAGAATCCGGGGACCGGGCTTTACTTCTCGTTATAATTGAATTCTCTGCCTTTATTAACTCTGGGTTAATAAAGGGAATTTAATCCATGGTTTACGACTGGATTATAAACGCGTTACAGAAAAATGAGACGTTTGGCTTTTCTTGCCTAAGATACGCACATCCCAGAATGATATCTACCGAGAACGGGAATTGCGATTGCACTACGTGGAAAAGCACTTTTTTTGTCGAATATCTCTAGTACTGTGGTACCTAGTGTATAAGTTCTTTTTAGTCAAACCCCCGTTATGTAAGAGATATTCTTATCACATATTGGCGTACCGGTTCCCTGGAACCCGTCCGTACGTCAGTTGTGAGTTGACCTGCACATGTGCGGTTGGATATCCACGCGGGGATGTCGGGTACACGTGGTAATACGGGTTTTCTGGTGATGAATTCCGCACAATACCCGACACCAGCAACGCATCTCTCCTCTTACTCGCATGGAGCCCCAGACTCAGCGTGCGGGGATGACCCGAAGAATATTGCCTTCCTCCACATCCTTGTACTCCGTGTCCACAAGTCCGGCAAGTAATATTGCTCCGAGTGCCCTGGTATCTGTTCCCTTAGTTGATGCTTGGCTCAGTATGACGTAAAGCGTAAATATTCATGTTGTCATCTGCGCTCTTCTGCATCTTTAGCATGCTTGAAACTGCTCTTCAGAGTTTTCGGATCTCTGGTATCGATTGCTAGTTCTACTATCTATTAGAATTTAGTTGATTTCACCATCATTAAAAAAAAATACTATCTAAAAATAGATGCAAATCCTCAGCATTCTGAAATCCGTAGTTTCTTAACTGCTCTTTGATTAAATATTTTTCCCCTTCAAGCTTTCGGTGCACATAACGACTGTAATGACAACAAAGTTCTTCAAAACTCTCCGGCACGTTTTTTTCACTTCACTTTGCACTACATAACAGGTTAATAGTAAATCACTGTCTAAAATGTTGAGAATTCATTGTGTATTTCTGCAACCTCTCAAATAAAATATTTAAACAAATTTTTAATTCGAAGTTTCAGTTTCTGAGAGCCATTTGCTCTGCCATGACGGAACCAACAATTGAAACTCTGAGAACATGACTCTGCCCAATTAGCACAGATATTGCTCTCATCGATAACTGTCTGGTCATCAGATCCCATTTCGAGTCCAAAACGTAAAACTTCGTTAAGAAAACATATTTTAGTTTTCTTAATGGACAACAGCTTTTGAAAAGAAAGAATAACAATCCCATTGCTGCCATCTGCTATTTGTTGCGAACAAGCATAATTGAACAAATAGCTTTTATCCAAATTAGTATTGGTAAGGACAAACCTTACTTCATCGATATCTTTCAGACTATTTATTTAGCAACGTAGAATAATGACGTCCGTCTCTTTCAAAAATTTTTTTCCAGAAAAATCTTTGTGTTGAACGTTGTACCAGCTATTATGTATAATTTATGGGAAAAACTTTAGAATGTAAAAATTCCTAATTTAACGTATGAGAAAGAGAAAATTAGTATTCGTAAGGTAAAACCTTATGTAAAATCTACATTCCATAAGAAAATCTTTCCTAGTAGAAGCTCTCCTGATATCTTCGTTAATTTTAATCCAGTCCTTCGATCTAAATCCTGAAGTTCTTTTCATAATTTATACGTATTGACTGGCATTTCGTTTAGCACAAAGATGTTTCTAAAAATTATTTTTGAAAGAGACGGCTCGGAAGCCTTTTTAACCACTAAAGACAGGATTAACAGCACTACCGGCATTGGATCTTTACATCTATATTGCCTCTCACATAATCTGATGAGTGAATAGCTATGATTCCGAAACGTCATTGTTGAACATTTATAAATAAGTAGTCTGCAAGAAGTCGATGGAATGAAATTTTTCCTTAACAATAGAATTTGCTGTTTCCCAGACGTTAAATTAAGAATTTTTAGATTCTGAAGTTCTTTGCATAGCTTTAATTCAATTATTCTCCTTCACTTCAATGGAACGGAGTTCTGTTCCTCCTCGTGGAGCGAGGAAGAGGGTTTGTTTTCGCCCTTATTAATTCAAGGGTTTCCACCACTACAGTGTGGAAATGTTGTATTGTAGATAGAGTACGTGGACAGCGACGAAGCACACGTTTGAAAGTTTCTGCCTATAAATATCATAGAGATTCACATATTTATTCTTGAAGGGCTTGAAGCTTAATGAAGACTATCCTGATCGTCAGATTGAATTTTACTTAGCAAGAATGAACAGAATCCATGAAGATCCTCTTTTTGGTACAATCTAGATTTTTCAGATGAAGCTACTATCACTTTAAAAAGTAAATATAATGGACAGAATAGTAGATATTCACCCGACACAAATCCTGCTTGGACGTTGCAGAGTCACACACAATATATAAAAAAAATACATGTTTGGACTGTCATCTTGAACGGTAAACGTATAGGGTCCTTCTTTATCGATGGTATTATAAAATGTCATTACGTATAAAAAGCTTCTCAAAAATCATATTATACCAAAAATCAGAGAGGTCTCAGGTGATAATTTTGATAATGCGTGGATTCAACAGGGTAGAGCAGCCGGTTATTTCGGTAGGGACGTTCAGGAATATCTAGATACTCAATTCTATCATAGGTAGGTTGGAAGAAGATGTAAAATCGATTGCCCTGCTGGATCCGCTCATCTAACCCATCTCGAATATTTTCTTTGGGTTTCTTTAAAGAGTAAAATATGCGCCACTCAACCACAAAACCTAGATAAACTGCGGTAGCGGATTCTGCAAGTAACGGCTTTATTGATAGAGAGATAAGTCGTAACGCTTTGACTCATCCTTAAAGTCGGATAGCTTTTTTTCAAAAAGCTCAAGATTTCAAGTTTGAATATCTCCACTAAATTTGCAGTCTTCGAAGAAAAAGTGAGAGGCCTGGGGACTAACGCTAATCAAGCACCCGAAACATGAGAGGAAAGGGGGCTCAAGTTTATCAAGCACCCCGAAACGTGAGAGGCAAGGGGACTCACGCAAATCAAGCACCCCAAAGAAAACAGAATTTATTACGTCCACGTCGTTGTTCCTTGTTTATGCTGAAATTAAATAAAACCAAGGCCTGACTACATATTCGAACGTAAAAGGTACAGCCCTTTCGCTTGCCAATGCAAAAAAGAGGTTTCCAAGTGAAAAAATTGACAATAAAATTACATTAAAGTTCATGATGAAGGTCATGCTTAAGTTCACGACTAAATATTTCTTTGTAAAGTTAGTAACAATGACTGTTACGAACAAAATTTGAGAAGCTTCTATTCCCAGAGTTATGCAGACTTCGTTTAAGTTTAAATGACCTTAGAGTGACCTTCAAGGATACAATGTATCTATGACCTTGGTACATATTTGAACGTAAAATTTCCCGCTGTATCGATGACCGGTATAAAAGAATGGCTCTACCTTTTATCAATTTGACCTTAAATTTCCTTGAAGGTCAAGGTCAATATCAAAATAAATATCACCATTGAATTCCTCATTGAAAGCTACTTCCGAAATGACCTTGACCTCCCTGAAAAATATTTTACATGAGGGAACATTCAGCCGTACCGGGAGATTTGGAACACACTATATGGCACAGTATATGTCCAGTGACGAAGTCACCGGACACTTGCTCAGGTGCAAAATGTTTCTGCTATATATGGTTGCAATAATTATTGAGCAGTAGCGAATAACTTTCCAGTAGTGATCCTGAAGAAATAATCCTCAAGCTTAATGCTTGCTGGGTCAGGTTTCTTAAACGGTAAACGACAATGACACAACAAAAACACAAAAAAAGTTTTAGGTGCAGTTCGAGACGATCTAATGCACCAAGAACCCGACAGTGCATCAGAACACAGTGTCAATCAGACTTGAGTTCATGTTGCCGAAAATAAATTAGATAGAAGATGATGTAGAACCAGCGAAATGCTGACATTGGGAGATAATGTGTCCGAACTCTGAACCAATAACTGTGTAGTTTATGGTGTGGCAAGTATATTGGCTGATACACTTGCATAAACTAAACAAGAAAATTGAAAGGGCAACACATAATGTGTGTGATTTGCTACATAACATCTGGTAAGCTGTTTACTGAAAGGGTCCTGACTGAGGATCTACAATCAAGCACTGAACAAGTTAAAGTTGCTTACAAATAAAGAACATAGTACTGACAAAATTTGAAGTTATCTGCCGCAAGAAGTATAATACAGAAGCGTAAACACGATAAGCAAACACCAATCCGAGTTCTATTACAGTCGAAATCGCTTATCATCCGCGTTAGTGTCCAACTTGAGAGTCCCTGCACACGCAGTCAATCACCTTCGGCCCACTACGCCCGCTTATTTAACCCTATATATCCCATGTATCCTTTCCTCCTCTGGTACACCCATAGCTTCATTTTGCATTCTTAATAATTTAACCGTCCTGTCAAAGTCCGTTTCCTCTTTCCACTTGTCTGATATATAATTCTTCTCCAGATTCTTTAGCCCTCGCCTGTACTCCTTTGCCTCTCTTGCTCTGACCTTCCCTCATACTGACTTTCCCCTCTTACAACAGCCCTTTCCTTCTATATACTCGAATATACTCTTGCGCATTTAGACGAAAAGTATATCAACATCATCCAAAAGAAAATAATGTTCTCTTTCCTTTTTTCATAGTGCGGACGAAGGATTCGACGGTACATATCCAACGAATGTTGTCGTCAAAAGCAATGGGACTTGTCTATACGTCCCTCCTGGTATATTTAAAAGTACGTGCAAGATAGATATCACCTGGTTTCCCTTCGATGATCAACGTTGTGAGATGAAATTTGGCTCCTGGACATATGATGGATTTCAGGTACGCTATTCATAAGAACTCAAGTTCAAAGTACGTATGTAGAAAAGATAAGCAAAATATAAAAAATAAAAAAATCATTCACTTTTTACTTATTCTTTCTATTCAAAAATGTACCTTATTTGTTACTTCCACAACACTTAAATATTTGTAATCTTACAACTAACTTTTAGAAACTTATATTCATCCACAATTTATATCTAAGACCGGTTGCTCTTATGGCCTTGCCTTCCTCGGTTCGCCTCTCCTCGCACCACCTTAGTTTCTCGCTTTGCCTCGTTTTGCTAACCTCGACCTTTCACCTAGTTCTTTTTCTATTTACAATCTTTTCTTCCCTATACCTCTTCCTCCTCTTCTTCTTCATCTTACATAAATCCCCCTTCACCTGTGCTAGTGCCCTTTTGTATCCCCTTTCATGCAGCAATACCTCTGTGTTTATCCCACTTCTTTCCACCTTCTCATACTCCTTCAACCAGTATTCCAATATTGCATCCCATTTCCCGCAAATTCATACTTCCTTTCCTTTATCAAACAAATATGACGCTCTCTCTCTGAGCAGAATACACACATATTTCCTCTTAAACCGTGACTTCCTTATTCTCTCCTCATCTCTCTCTCTCTCCCTACATGTCGTTAATCTTAACCATCTCGTATACCTTCCTGCCTACTTTGCGCATCCTTTTCACTTAATATTCATATTCTTGTTACGAAAAGAAACTTATCTATCGTTCCGCTACGGGTAACAAATAGTCGCACTTCATATTTTTATGAAATGTCGTTAACATGTAAAGGTGCTTAAAGAAATAAAAATGCCTTTAAATTTGTTGCTTTGAAAGTACTACGTGCTTAAATTCTTTCATAAACTCTAAAACATTTACTGTCATTTCGAGTTCACAAGAAATTTGGTGATTAATAATACTCTGTATTCTGCGCAAGCGCCACCAGTTTTCAGGATATTATAGGCTAAGTTGATCATGAACATCGTTACATTGATTATTTAGATTCCCTGGTACACAATTAATTAAAAATATATTTGAGAGATATAATTATTGTTATATCAAATAAATATTAAATCTTGTTATATTTGTATGATTAATTTACATCCGTTTGTATCATTTGAGGTGGAAAATTCGGATTCCGGTACTGCGAATTTAATTCAGTGAATAGCGTTTGTCACTTGAATGTACTAAAGTGCTATTGAAAAGTGGCATTTAACATTTTAATTCTCTAATGCGGAGCTGGAATATGGAGTTTTTGCAGAAATGAAAATTATCGCATGTAGGGGAGCTGCGAATAATGTGGCGCACATGTTAAAAGTTAAATATGTTAAAAACTGTGGTAAAATAATATAATACACGTAGATTAATATCTCTTCTACCCTATGCGTATGACTATTATCGAATTTACGTTCATACTCTGTTCACCCAGAGAATGAAATCGGGCGCGCAAGTTTTTCTGAAGACAGTCGTCGATAAATTCTTTTCGTTCTGGCGGCAGCTAGTCGCTTTTGAAGAACGACACAATTTTTTTTAAGTAGACTGACTCAAGTACTTTTCAAAATTCTATATATCTTTACTGGGAGCCACTACTCAAGTGGCCGTCACGCTCTAATCCGTTGTCGAAATCTACGATTTTTGGCGATTCCAAAGATGTATTATTTGCCTGAAAATGTTGAAAATGAGAAGAAGAATTAGGAGATTGACTAATCCACTATATATTCCGTTCAACCACTGTCAAATTCCCTTACACTATGGCTATCACTGCGACTGTCTCTGTGAGAACTGCTTTCTCCAACGTTGATCCCCTACGTGCCAAAATTTGTCCTCTTCCTTCACTGCATGATCAACAAAAATCTCTTCCAGTTCTCTGCCGTAATACATTCAACTCCTTGACGAAGAGGTTGCAGAACGTCATTTAGTTTAAAACTCGAATTGTTTAATTTGATGTATCCCTTTGCCATGGGCCACACTATTTCAATGGTATCACTATGGTATCACGAGCATTGTCCACCACAATCATGCAGTTGTCGTGTCATTTGCCTAAAATTGCTTCGAACTATTCTCTAAAAATGTCCCGATTCATTTCGTCGTAATAAGCATGATAATCCACAAACCCTTCCGTACTACCTATGTACAGGACGATTAAACTTTCTCCTCTCCCGCGTGGATTGGCAGGTCCCGTTGTCAATCCTATAATGTAAGCATCTCGTCCAGATTTTATTATATCATCATGCCAGACTTTAACTGCCACATCACCCGCGTTAACCCACGTTTCGTGCAAAAAATAGATGGTCCTGCCTTCTACGCCGTAGTCGCGAATATTCTCTAAATATTGCCTGCGCCAAACAAAACAATCATTGTGTTCAGTGAAATAGATATTTCCCTTACGCTTTACGTACGTAAAATTTATTTTTCAGCAGTGTGTACAGTGTAGTGCGCCCGATTTCAGGTATTTCGACGTTCCACTTAATTCTTTCCATTAACTTGTCCCAGCTGGGCAGCACGCCTTCACATCCTTTACAACAAAAGGAGCACTAAATTAAGTATACATGAGGGACACTTAAAAGTTGAGAACTATGAAGAACCAGCTTCATATTTCTCGAAATATACCTCCTCGTTCTCTCCTTAGCTGACACCGTGAGTAAATATCGGCGCACTTTGTCCAATATGGCGGTTTACAGGAGAGTTCTGTGGAGGCTATGATTGTCATGTCTGTTGATCTTAGCACTATGGCCAGGCATAACACATCCGATCTAATCGTTTTCTCAGGTTGACAGATTTAAAAACAAAATTAGGATATAAATCAATAATCTAAAGAATTATACCGATTAAGGGGGTTGTTTATTTCTAATGTGACTGTTCAAATAATAAAGAAAAATCACTTCGATACAACATATAATCATCTACATCTTTTAATTAAATTCTTAAGTTTTCTTTTCCAGGTCTTCCAGCTTTTGTAGCAACCCTGAATACGTAGTGAGAGAGATAGAGATTAAAGTGCGATGTTTTAATCGAAAGCTTTCCCGTAGTCAATCCAGGCCATTTGCACGTTGTTTAGGACATTTGTGAAGATCGTATAAAATGTGTGCGAACAACTTATTGTCCTGTAATTCTCTAGGTTGGACAAGTTTCCTTTATTTCGATAGGAGTATCTTGCGCCCTGACGCCAGCTGCTGTGGAATGTGCCTTTATTCGGTTTTAACTATGAGGTTGATATGCAGGCCAGATGTTGTTATATACGAGTAAACTTCTTTCACTAGATGTTCTTGATACCATCTGGTTTTTCGAATAAAAACTTTTTTGTAACCCTAGTGTCTTCTTTCAGCTGCAGTATTTTCGGGACCTTCTAAAATACCATTAGAAATTATCGGTTCGATCAGCGAATGTACTATTAAAAATCACAGCTGACTTTGAAATGTAATTATTTGTTTCTAAAAGGAAAGATACACTTTTCTAAATTCGTTGAAAAGCTTATTAAATTATGCGTCAAATATGCCCTAATAGAGATGTTTCTTTACCTTTTGAAGATGATTCACAACATGAAGTCTTATCTTTAAATTAAGTTAATTAAACTTGGAAAATCTTTACGATTTCCCGAGATATGACTAAGAATGTTCAAGCGGACCTGCGACAAATTTCAATCGCTTTAGCTGCAAGTCCGGCTAGCTGCGGTAATCACCGACTGAGACGCTCCCTCGCGGTCAATAGCAGTAAGAGCTTACTGAAACTGGACATTAGATTCTTGGATAGTTTTCGACATATGTCGAGAACACATGGATATTCTTGAAATTTTATTGGCTTCAATTAAAGACAAGATATTAAAGACTGCAAGGTAGTAATTTGAGATTTTTGCAATAACTTCCGTAGGTCATTTCAAGGTATTATTTTTCTTCACCTTCTCACAAGGTATATTCTCATTAAAATATCGAAAATATCTCAATCGGCGCTTATTCAACGTTTAATTTAATATACTGTTTAACTGTTCAAAGAAAAGTTTTTCGCTCCATTTTCGAACAATTAGTCACGTTTCAAAGTCAGCAGTGATTTATAATAGTAATTTTGCTTATCATACCAACAATTTCCGACGGGAGAGTAAATAGCTTTTCAAAAATGGCATACATCGTTGGGCTTTGGTTAATTTTTGTCAGAAACAGGGAGATCGCTGAAGAGACGCAACGGGACTGCGAGAAAATGTTCACTCTCCCTCAGCCATCTCTTCCTCCACTGCATTCTTCTTCTTGCGTCATATAACAACCGCTTTCAATCACACACTGAACATGCAGTAAACACGAGAGGCATTCTGACTGGCCTACCCAATCTTCTTGATCACTTGATGTCTTTTGGCCTTTTGGTATTTTGCCTCATCGACGGTTTTAAGCCTCGATTTGAATCATCCAAAGCTCTCACAGCCTCATGAACTGAAAACAATAATGGTCCAGAAGTCGGAACGATATCCCCAAAGTCACCGCTTAAGACAGCCTACACTAGATGTTAGGGTTTATTCCTCCGGGACTATCCCTGGACCATTTTCAGTGACTGCCTATGAATTATTTTAATAACATTCAGTAGTATTAACCTAGTAACCTAGGTGCATTGACCTCTTTCCGGAACACGGGGATGCTTCCTGTGGCTTTGTCATATGCCCTCTGGTTCAATTAAAAGAGAATCGCAACGGAAACCGGATATATATGTGAGTAGTGTTGTGAGGGGTGACTTGGGTTGCAAAAAGTACTGCAAGAAGATTTCCTAGATACCGACGGAATAGCGGGACATTGAAAAGCAGCAAGCGGTCTGCGAGGGTGCTGGCAGTGCTGGTACGGAACTTAAAGAGAAGCAAATTTTCTATATGCTACGACGAAGGAAGCGAGAAGGCGCCTGAGAGAGCGTCTAGAACAAGTAAGGCAGCCAAGAGATTATGGAGCAATACGTGGTAGAGAGACTGTTTGAGAAAAGCGGAAGATCACGTAGGTCACTCCCTCCACCTCCATAGAGGGTATGTGGAAAAGGAACCTCTGGATATGCTGATAGCCGTTAGAGATGAAAAAAGGGAAAAGAAGGTGAAAGACCTGCAGCAGAAAGTAGAAAAATTATACGGAGGTGATATCGGTAAGAAAGAAAAAGGAAGTTAAGAGGTAATGGAGTTATGAATGTAGAGAAAAGAGAAGGAAGACAAAAGAAATATTATTGTGATTAGAGGGTTGAAATTTAGGATTGCAAAAGAAGAGGTGTGTAAACGCGCTGCTGCAGAGTATAGGATTGTTTAAAGGCATGGTACGAAAGTTATGCCGGAGGAGAGAAAGGTAAAGAAGTGGTGGTTGTGATATTGGGGAGCTGGAAAGAGAAGACGGAGGAAGAGAATTGAAGGAAGAACAGCGCGGGTGCGGTATCGGAAAATAAACGTAGATGCGAAAATGTGGATCTCGGACGAACAGAAAAAGGTTTTAAAGAAAGTGCAAGTAAATTTATTTCGTAGAAAGTAGTAAAAAGGTAGTGTAGAAAGTATTGGAGGTGCTGTAATGGAACGTAGCATGGTTAAAGAAGAGAAGGATGCCTTTATAGCCAAGGTGAGAGGTGTAAAAGGAAATCGAAGGATAAGATAATAAACAGGTGAGTAAATTCTAAGAAACTAGGATGAGGATAAAGGTGGCAAATGGTATAGCAACTTTAAAAGTCATGTCTTCGGATTGCCTTCAAATCTTTGAGTTTCTTAACCTATATGATAGTAGTACATCCACTAATTTATAGACTTTCACTACCATCCCTCCTCGAACTACAGGGTGTGAAATTTGCATCCCTTGGCCAAAACGAGAATATTCAAATGTTCATAACTTCCTTTCTACAAATGCAAATGGAATTTGCCATGTTCAATGTTTATTTAAAATTTTCGACGATTTAGGCAGTTTTTATTTTTTTTAAAGTATCTTTAAATAAAAGCTTGACTTTTTTCCAAAAAAATATTGTTTGGTAATTTGGGACTGAAAATAGTTATTTAGTTATGCGAAGACATCCGAGCGAAATCCTTCCTGGCGCGCTTGGACAAGTTGGCCAGTGCTACCAGGGACTTGGTTGTATGCATGATTCTCCAGCGAAGCTGCACTAAATTCATCATCATTTATTTAGTTTGCCTTTTTTTGTTTGAGGCTTGAGGCTTTTTGACTGTCTTTGGAAACAGATTATACTCTGTTGCGAATAAAGTTTTTTTCAGTTACAATTGTCGGTTTTCATTTATAATAAATGCGTGGTATTTTAGAGTGCCGTGAATTGTAATTGCTTCAGTGAATCTAGTTTCTAGTTATTTGGTCATCATTATGTGATCTTCTTTCGAACTGAAAAGAATAACTGGTTCCTTACAATGATTCTTAACAGTTGCCTGGAAATGTGTTTCTGCAGAAATTTCAAAATCTTTTTTGTGATTTAAAAGATTTATGTAGGAATATTAAATTTTAAAATTATGCGCAGCTCTATCCGTCACATAAATAAATTTGTTAATGAGCTTTTGAAATGTGTACACAGCTACAGTGTCATGACTTAAACAATATAAGATGATTGCAATGCCAAAATGCTTCAGTTCGTTTCCATCTTTGTGATAAATAACTATTGCACATATGTTTGCTTGATTATTATTCGAATGGAAAGATTTTGCAGCATTTTAAATGATGAAAGCATAATTTTCAGCAAAGTCAAGCCATGTTTGAAACAACCTTGTTGTTTCGCATAAAATGCGTGAGGTTTCAGGTTTTTAAGTTTAGTGCAGAGTACTTCTACGAAAGCATCAGCGTCTGCTTTTTGAGTCTTCGAAGTGCTTCAATCACTTTGCTACCACACTTGATATGTCACTGTGTCGAAAACTATTCACGTCGAATAGATCAGTGAGGTATTTTTTCAAATTTTTTACATTTTTTAAAAATCTTTCTTACCTGGCATTTGTAGACTATTCTCGTCATATTCGTGAGTAGACAATTCTTTTGTGAATATGTAGTGCCCTTCTGCTCTAATGTTTCTTTTATTTGATTCAGAACTTTGAGACCCGCTAAGTGATTTTCATCATTGTATCCTTCTGTTTCATTTCTCATTGGCAAGCAAAAATCTTTTACCTCGTTTATCTCTTTCTTTACATTAATACCAAGCTCTTTTACAACAGTAAATGGCTGTAAATGGAGAGTTGTACATCCTTTTCTACGAGCACCGCATATTTTACTGCCTTTCGGCAAATCAGGAAACATCATTTGCTGATTTTTCATTAGAAACCTTAGATAAATTCCTCTTACATTTTTCTCCTTACGAAAACGATTTACGCATATGCTACGAAAGCTTTGCATCGAAAACATGCCCAGCGCTGGATTACCATAAAAGGTCTTTAGGGATGTCACTTTGCTTCGAAAGCAGTGATTCGCAAAGAGACTTGAAAACGAACTTATAACCTGAACTAAATGAAAAAAACCCACAGAAAACAAGGAGAAACAATTTATAAATGTATAAAACTAAGAAACAAAAACGAAGCGAAGTAAATCACAGAAAAGAGACACAGAAAAATTCTAAACACTACACGTTGGCTTCTTTTAGCTTTCAAGAGATTAAAGCCAGAGTAGAGTAACGCAGTGCAACGTTTTGCTGGAGGCCAATAAACAAATGACAGTCTATGTTATTGCCTTTTGTTTCTTGGTACAATATGAGAAACAAGTGAATACTGGAATATTTCATTATCGTCCTCGAAAAGACGGCCATATTAAGAAGAAGAGTGGTAGGGGATTAAGATGAATTTCTGCATAATTTCATTCATTTTTGGGAAATTTGGTGTTTTTATGATATTCATCTGGTTTCGAGACATAAATTCTATTCTTATTTTAACATGTTATATTTAAATCCCCAATACAGCATTACTCATTATTATGTATTGGAAACAATCACAGTTCTTCATAGTGTTTGCCGAAGATTGCGACCTCTCCATTTTATTAATATAGGCCAAAAAAAAGTTTAAATTACTTTTAAGTAGGGCTCTCAATTTATGTTTATGCGTCCTAGCCCATTATGTCGGCGGAGTAGCATGGGTAGCTGAAAATTTTACTCAAGAAAATCATCTACAGGGTCTTTGAAATAAACAAATGAATCCATTTAGTGTGATATTAAACGTAACACCAAGTAATAAGTGGTTTTTTAAATTTTTTAATTAGGCGGAGGAACAAAGCCTCTCAAAAACGATTTACAATCAAATAAAACGAATGTTATGAGGAAAAGATTACAATTATGTAGGGAGAGAGTAACAGTCGATATTTGTATAAAAAAAAGTTAAATAAAAAACTAAATTCGGCAACGTCTGGCTGATAAATTAAAATGACAAACTATTTAAACAACTAGAAAGTTAGCATGAGGACCCGCACAAGATTCTGCCCTGGAGCATTAAACAATAAAATATCTCCGCGTCTACTGACGATGTTAGGAGAATCAAAAATAAAACACTTTTAAACACAATAAAATAAGTAAAATATATAAGCCGCCCACCTTACGACTACTTCAAGTCCAGAGATGTGGCAGTAACCAAGGCAAGAGTATACATCTTGAAAAAATGCATGTAGGTCAAAGAAACAGAAAAACTAACGCTCTGGGGCTAAGCTGTAAGGCTAGCACAAAAAAAAGTTTAGTGCGAGGCTCAACCGAATACTGGCTACCGATATCTTCTCTCGACGGCATGCAAGCCGCCCAATCTCTCCACTTCCTCTTGCTTAAGGCATCCAGATGTATCTTCTGCGCTATCGCAGTTTCATAACAAATGAAGGGAGATTACCGGATCCTTATATCCAAGATATGGCGATAGTGGTGCTATGGGAATTCCAAGGCGGTAAGATTTAAATCGCACTAGGTATAGGATATGGAATGCGGGATTCTCATTCACATTCCACCATGGTTGATTAGTTTACGGTGGCGCCTGCGCATGTGCGACTTCAACCCACCTTACGTCTTCGTCGCCCACACCGCTGGACCTTTATGACAGTTTCTGCTCCAGGCAAACCACTCCTTCATCTATTTCTCTCTGGTCGTGGTGAATAATTAAAAAAAACACGAAAATAAGTAAAAGTGCATCTTACTCTTTCTCCCTATGAAGAGCCCATCAGAGTGTGAAATTATATTACAAAAAAAAGAGCAATAACAAAGAATAAAATAAGTTGGTCTTCAGTCGAGCCACAGCCTCGCGTCTGTTTGCTTTAAGAGGAGAGGAGCTGCTTACAAATTTAAATAAGCAATTGGACAACAGAAAATGCAGGTAAAACCTGTAACATTACATGTTCTTAAAATTTTCTAGGCTAAAGTATCGTTTTTTAAAATATCTTCTCGTTCATCACAAGGTCACTCATGTATTTTACATGGATGATCTTATGATCTATGCAAAATATAACTGCATTTAGGATGTGACATCTACAATGGATACTCTCCGAAGCAGATACAAATGTCTCATCCGACAGTTTCGTTCTTCCGAACTGTCGGCGAGGAAGAACGTATCTGCACCGAACAGGGTTGCTCAGATCTTCCAAACAGAATTATTCTGGATACAACACACAGGGCTGCACATGGAGGGTTTTATTTTAGCATGTCAAGACGTTTTCATTTCCACTTCAACATACCATTGCCACATTTTCAGCCAAGACATTCTCGATGATAGCTGCAGGGCGTGCCATGCACACCCCGAGCATCTGGGACACATACTCATGCTGGACCGATCTACATCCAAAGGCACAATGCGGCACGACGAGTGCTTTATTACCATCACTGTCACTCTTACGGTATTAGTTTCGATTGAAAATTCTAGGACTGACGTAGTTCTTCTTGACTTTGAGAAGCGAACTTAGTTCGTTATCGAATTTTTATCACCAGCCAGTACCTGGAATATTCTGTTCAACATTTCTGTTAAACCGTTTCTGTTAAATCTTTATCATCGGTGCTCTTGGTTCAAAATCGCAAGGTAATGACGTGGAGTATGGCGAAGTACTGTACTGTAAGGCGCGAAAAATTCTGAATTGCCTCTATCCTCAAGAAGTCACATTTATCTACCCGAAGTTTAAAACTTGCTTCAAAACAAATTGCAAAGCCTCCTAGCTCTCCTATCATAATCTTCCAAGGTTTGCGAATTAATAATGATATCGTGTAGGTAAACAAATTCTTCCACATACAACGATCGCTTCGAGACGTCGTTTAAAAAAGTATTAGAGGATTACTATCTTTGAGAGGCTACAGGCTGATTTTGAGTTTCTATTAATATTTGCCTTCTAACTGTTTTTTCATAGATTCGTAAGAAGGTTGATATGGCTTTCTGTATACATCTTGTCATCCGTTGTTGGTATTTGGCGTTAAATCAAATGAGTGCAGGTTATTTTTTTAATATTAAATCGGAAAATGTCGATATAATGTTCAACCCATCGAAACTCAATCTCTTGCTCATCTGGTTGCAAATATGAAACATGTGATGCCTGTTACACGTTTTTAGTTGGCTCAGAAGAAGAATTTCTAGAATCCTGTTGCACATTTTCTGCCTCGGAAGCTGAAAAAACGTTTACAGCTGATTAAAAATATTCGACGGCAAAACATTTTTGGCTTTACTTCCGAACTGGAAGTCTTGTTTTGTGGCGTTTGTGGCCATCGCATCACAAACAATTAGTGTCACCGGATTGGAAGAAATCACCTGGATATTACGTCTACATAAGGTCTGAGCGACCTCTTGTTTACGGTAGGATCTATCTAGAATTTCGTCAGGGAAATTGGGAAATAGTCCCTAACGACATGGCATCCCGGCTCAACCACAAATGCTGCCTTTGGGTAGTTAATATATACTGTAAATATATGGATTATTGGGGGTTAGGGTAGTCTTGAGGAGCTCTAAATGAAGACATTGTCGTAGGATAGACCGAAGGAAGATGTGGATAATAGTATTGTGCGGGGTTTTGGATGTAGAGTATATTAGGCACTATAGGTTGTTTTAGGATCACGGGGCATTCGGCCATTTTTTTTATCTTTTTTCTATGTCCCATTTTTTCATCTCTTAAGAATAGGGGCTAAGGGGACTTAGGGCTGAGGAAATTAATATAAGAAAACGCCCTGGTCTTCTCAATGTATTTCTATCTCTGTTAGGTATGCCAAGCATGCATGATAACTCCGCTGAGATAGCACATCCTATATATTTAGATGCGGAACGTCATCAGTGACACACAAGCGTAATGTCACCTAATGTCCCAAACGGATTTTGCTGGAAATACGTGTGAGTGTTCTTTGAAACCTCAACAAATAAAAAACTTTAGTGCCTATCCGATGGCGGCATGATTTTCGAGGTCTAAAATTCTGAAAAACTTCAAATGCGCTCTATAGCTTTACCAAAATATTTAATTGCACTCAATTTTAAGTACTGAATACAAAAACGCAAAAAGAGCTGGTGTTGGTGAGAAGGGGGGAAGCTGATGACAAGCTTAACATACCTCGATTCCAAATTAATATTTTTAAAACTCTTTTCTATACTTAAAAGATCTTCAAATGCGCTCTGTGGCACCACCAAAATACTTAATTGCGCTCAGTTTCAAGTGCTAACTACCATGTTTAACGTAACTTAAGTCATAATAAATTTATTTTTATTCTTTTCGGCTCATTCTAAAGGAAATTAAATGCACTATATCGAGCTACATAAAATTCGTCTGTGCTGCATTGTAAGTACTAACATAGGTAACGTAAGAAGAGTATTATGAGAATATTAGGTTGCATAAAAATTCTGCATTAAACGATTTCATTTGCTTCGATACATCGGCAATGGATTAATGAGTGTAGGCTACGATGAGTTAACTTTTTCAGTGAAACAATACGGCGAAGAGCTGAAGATATAAGTGAGAGACTAGTAATCTAGCAGTAAGGTAAGTTGCGTCCTCTTTGCACTCATTACTTTTCTTAATTATCACTCGGTGTGCAATTGAAAGCATATATAACGTGCATACTGTCATTTTTGAGGCTACGCAGCACGAAAGATGGTAATTGCAAAATATTCTCTGCCTCTTTCATTTCTTTCCACATATGAATATTGAAAATGCATAGCCATGCAGCGTCCGTTAAAGGATGTCAGCAAACCCAAGTGCTTGATATCTGATCTATGTTAAGCGCCAAAATATAATCTGGAAACATTTTTTAAAATACAAAAATTTCGAGAAAAAGAAAAGCTTCCCTTGTGAAATATCTGTGAAATGAAATGAGGAATTGACTTCAATTGAAGGATCAGTTTCCTTCCAAAACACTATCGAATCAACGGTTAGAGGCTGACGTGATTATTTATCAGCAAAACATCTTTCGCTGTGTAGGTATGGCAAAATCCAAAAAAATTTCTTTGTCATTTCGCTCTTTTTCTGAATCCTTACTCTTCATTTATTCCGCACCAAAAATTGACTGTGATACATCTACTAGGGAGATGACGGATAATCAAAATTCGCAGTTCGCCGAGTGACGGAACACGATCCTATCAGTAGATGTCGTTGGACGCTAAAATATATATCTAAGATTTTCTATACACCCATCTAAGCTTATCAACTTACTCAGGTATTTGTGTAAGGGAAGAATCTGTAGCTGATCTATCGTATATCGTGTTTATACTAATGGGGTTAGGAAAGCAATTTTCCTTCCACTACCAATCCTACATTAACTCTTTCTAACACCGGAGAATGAATTGTGATAGCGTCTGGCAATCGTCGGTCTAGGGCTGTGGGCACTTGGATGGTAACAACAGAATGGTCTTCTAAAATGTTCCTCACAGTCACAAGCCACGTATTATGGAGTAGTTTTAGAACAAAAAATAAATTTCAATTACTTAGGACAGCATATATTCTGAAAAGATACCATAGTCCATACAGAATTTTTTTTAAATTACATGAAAGGAAATTCTGATACGGGAAATTGTCTTTCTTTAGATATAAAGCTTTCTAATGTTTTTATTCTTAAAGTCTGATAAGGTAGATTCCAATTAAATTCTGATAAATCATGTTTATCATTAGAGTAAATGGTTAATTTTCTCGCTAATTACCGTTTCGGTGTCATATTCAACCTCAGCATCTAAATCTATCATTTCTATTACAGTTTCCTGTTTAAATATCTTTTTTCAGCCCTGTTAATTCTCTTTTGCAATTTTTTGCGATAGAAGAGAAAAATGATACCAAAATCAATCTATACTACTCTTTTATATCGAGAGTGTCAGAATTGTATTTCAAATTCTACAGCATGAATCAATATTTCTGAAATACAATAAAAAGAGATCTTTTATTTTTCACTGTAAAATTTTGGACGATCAAAATAGTTTATTCACGAAGCATGCTTTAATTAGCTGCATAAAAAAATTGTAAAGAGAATTTAATTAGCACATTTTAGTAGCAGCTTGAGATTCTATTTTATTTTAGGGACGATCTGTCAATTATCATGCTTTTATTAGCTGTAAGGTGATCAGTTTAAAATGGCTCCTACTGTACAACTTTGCTAACTTTTGAAAACTGATCTCGAAACCACAGTGTATACCAGGTCTGTTTTGATAAATGAGATCGCACTTGAGTTCCGAAATTAAGTCTGGCCGCTACAAGGCGTAACAGATTCAGTTAAGTGTAATTCTACGTGCTTTAAAAAATTATTGAATCTAGCAGGATGTTAAATTGCGCACTGGCTTAGTTTATAATTTCTTTTGATCTTTATTGTCTTTAGACGCACGCCACTTTCCGAACACTAATAGCACCTTTCAGACTGGAAACAAATTTTGTTTTATACTTACTAGGAAGCTAGTGCACGATGTGCACTAGCATAGTTGGTAATGATTGTCGTCAGCAGGGAAATTTATTTTCTCGACTTTATTTTAACGTCCTTTGAGATTCGCTGTAGACAACGACTGGCAGGAGCGTTTTCCGACCGTCATGCAATTGCATTTTAGAAATATTTTACAGCCCAAACTTTTATAGTGCACGATATTTTACATCAGAAAGTTGTTTTTGCATTATATTTTAGCGCTTAGCATAGATCAAATTTAAAAAACGTTGGCTTTTTGACATCTCTCAGCAGCCGCTGCATGACTATGCCTTTGTAGTATTCAAATGTTTTAAGGGACGGAAGGGACAGAAGCAGAGTTGAGATTTCCACTTTTCATGTTGCATAGACCGACTGATAACATTATGCACATTGTATATGCTTTTGATTGAACGGTGAGTGATGGTTGATGAAAGTAACGAGTGCAATGAGGACGGAACATGTATATGCTCCCTGAATACTAGTCTCTCACTTATCTCTTTCTTTCTCCACTTTATTGTTTAACTGATAACGTTCTCTTTTCCTAGCCTACTCTCATAATTCTATCGTACGCCTTTTCAAGCAACCTGCAAGTTTCTTTAGCGGACAGGTACAAATAATGCGTTGACAGGTCGATAGACGAAAGGTAGAAACAAATATGACATTGCTCAACACAGAATTTTTACCCAACCTAATATGCTCGTAACATTTGTGTTTCGATGTAGCGCATTTAAAGTCCTTCGAAACAAGAAAATGAAAATGAAAATATGTTATTGAATGCTCGAGATACGTGTAATATGTCATCTACCGCACAACTCTCCTCACGTTTAGATTCGTCACCCTTGGATATTGCCTCAACTGGCCGGATAACATTTTGACCTTGCTTTGATTGCCTGAAACACCCCTTGATCATCCATCGACAGTTCGGATCACCTTTCTATTTTTCCTTAACCAACCAGATCACCAATTGATCTTGTTTTAACTGGCCGAAAATTTTTTCGATCATGCCTTTACAATTTCTGGATCATCTTTCGATTTTGCTTTCACTGTTTAGATCACGTGACGATCATTTCCTTCAAAGCAGTTATTGTAGCAAGTCACCTGCCATCCAAATGACTCCAAGTGTTTATTTTTACCTAATGATATGTGAACATGTTCGAACCAAAATTTCTTGCTGTTTTTATTTCCGAATTTAGAAATAGGTGTTCTTATACGAAAAATGAAGTTAACCTTAAATAAGTCTAAAAACTGAGTTGAAAGTCTGTCAAGGTCACCGATCGATGTTCCCCTCCTAACACCTACAATTTTTGTTTAAAACATTTTTTCTTAAATGCTGCAATAAGGACATCATCCTGAGGAAGCCTTAAAATGGGAAACTCTGCGTAAAATTTGTCACCATATTCCTACCTCCATCAGCGCTTTCGTTATCTGAACTTGAAATTGAGCGCAATTAATATTTTTATTGTTCATACTTTTTCAAGATTACGTATTTATTATTAGTATTATTTATTAATATTTAATAAGGGGCTAGCTTATCATTAGCCCTTTATTCCCACATTAATATTTTCAATAAATTCTGTAGTTTTTGGCTAAAAATAGTTAATTTCTAGTGCAACGGAACGAATTTAGGATGCAATCCAATAGTTTTGGTTAACTTTAAAAAGTATATTTTCTCGATCTACTTCCACGGTCCTAAATTTAAAGCTGTTCCATACAGAGTGAGAATTATGTATCGCTATGCAGACGCGTTATCTACAGACTGAAAATAAGATGCATATATGCTTTCTAGATTCTTTAGTAAAAACAAGAGACTAGCTTCTTGTACACTTAAACTTCAATACTGGGTTAAAGTTAATAGTCGTGAAGTTGATAAACATAAGATTAGAAAGAATAGAAGGCCGCACTAATAAAAACAGGAGCAATATAAAGAATCCGGAAAATAACAATATTAGCAACCAAATATGTAATTTCACGGTATACAGCTCAATCCAAAAACAGTTTTAAAAATTTTAATTTTGAAAACGAAATAAAAAAGTCCATTTCGATGAATTCGACTCTTCAGTATACGGTAGATGTTATCCAAATTTTTTAAACGTCCGTGAAGTAATTAATTGAAATTTTAAAAACGAAATAAAGAAATCCACTTTGATTCATTCGACTCTTTCAGATATGTTTCTGAATATGTTTGTGCTTGTTTCGATAGCGTTCGCTACCCTCATCAGGCTTAATTCATAGTTAGATGTTACAATGGAGTCGAAGCATTTTGAACTGGTAGAATGTAATTCCGAGATGTTGATACCTAACCCGTCGGTGTTTATTTTGGGGCGTCCTTCTTCCGTAGCTGGTGTTTTAGGGCTACGTGCCGTTCG
>JAAAKG020183708.1:0-25604 GCA_010014905.2 Druon quercuslanigerum
TTCGACCCCCCGGTCCCCTTGCGTTGACACGTGTAAACTTTCGATATACCCTAGCGTTACTTTCCGTAGATTTTGATTGACCCCCCCCCCCCTCCCTTCAAAGTGTCAACGGCATTTGGTTACGACCCCTTACTTCTTCCTTCTCATTCCGACTTTCTTCGGTGCAGGGAGGAGTGCACCAGTGCAGGATCACTAAATTCGCTATTAGACACTTACACTTTAAAAGGACAGAAATTATAAAAAGTTGGATCGAATCTGTATCAGAAACAAATACCAGAAGAAAAAGAAGATCGCAAATTCTAAGCAAAAATATGAAAGAGTTTCCTATCATTCCTGTAAATACTCTCAGTCTCATTATAAACAATTTAAGATCCGCAAAGAAAATAATTCTAAAGTATTATTTATCTTTCCACTTCTTTCTCTACCCTTTCGAGACTAGTTGGAGCTGGAGGAATCCACCCCTGGTTGAATGAGGACTTCCCTTCTCCCGGCAAACAGAAGAAAGTGATTAATTACGCTTCCCAGGACTGTTGGCTCGTTGTTTCCTGATGCAGGTCGGCCAGCTCTTGTGCAACAATATGCCCCTTCTTAACATCTCTGAAGAGCGAAGACCATCTCGCTTCATCGTCCGTCTGCCCTGTGGACTTGAACCCGAGGAGAATCGATCCCTTTTTGTTCGCGCCCACCACGAAATATTACGGGAGAACGTTTCGCCGACTCTAGATCGTACACCTTGCGCATCGTATGCCCTCTTTTCTCATCTTTTTAAATTTCTTCCTTTGAAGAAACATTCCTAATAGTTATAAGTACAAGTGTGCAAAAAACGATGGCGTGCAGCTTCTTGGTAGTTGAATTAAATCGCGCCAATGTGTGATATATATAGGACGAGAATTAAGAATAGTGTATTACGCTCAATGATATGAGAAAAGTATTCAATAGTGTGGAATACAGAAATAAAAGTTTACGCGGATGAACATGAAAATCACTCAGAACTGCGACGAAGCGATTAATTTACTCGCGGTGCTATTGCTCAATGAAGATCTTTCAGTCAATGAACGTGGCAGTGGCTCTTGCTCGCCAAGTCAACCTACATCACCCCTCAGCAAACTCATAACACATAACTAGTCTCAAGGGGCTGCTTGTGACACTTTCATCCCCCATCTCTTTATCCTGACGACCCGGGTCACGTGTTTCTCTCAATTCTGCTCCTCTATTAAAACACTGTATTCATCTGAGAAATTGTAATTTACGTCTCTTCTCAAATTTAATTTCAGTTTGAGAAAATTTGTAAATCAGTAGTTTATATTTCGTGTGGCAACTTATACATATATTATATATTTTTATATTTATAATCAGGACATCAATATAACAAAATATAAGTATGATATTTGTTGGAACTGTGTATTTTTTCAATCATATATAGTTGAGAAATATAATTTAAGCACATCACTCCATGACCACGCTCCTTCCGGATGTAATATGTTCATGTTTATAATTCAAGTATTCAACCTCCCTTAAAAAACTCAAGAATATTTGTCAAATCTCAATTTTTTTAAATCTTCTCTGAAATAAATCTTGTTGGGCCAATATTTCTTCGTACACGGACGGTCCATTGGAAGAGTAATAAGTGTTGCTCGGATTTCTCGCTTTGCTCGAGTAATTTCAGCAGAGAATATCAAATTCATAGCGACCGCCTCGGCATTACCATAAATAATGCAAACAATCACGCGGCTGCCACCCTCTCCAGCATAATGCAGCGAATTCGCACCAAGGACAAAGACGACCCCATCCCGGACCTCGATGTGTTGTAAATCATCGTCCCATAGATGCGATATCTAATGTCTCTCGGAGTTTAGGCTTGTGACGATATACAGTCTCATGCGTATGTTCCTTGTTGGCTGGAAATCCTACGTTATGTTCCTTTTCTGTATGACGTGCGCGTATATAGGTCCCGGAAGTCTGCGTAAACCGGAATCCCGGAGGGTGTGAGTCGAGTGGCTGTGGTAGTGGCAGAGGGATGATGATGGTGTTATTATTGTTGTTATCGCAGGGCGCGTACCCACGCACTAATACCAACATCAATACGTTCTTCCATGATTTTAACGCTTTCCGAACCACACGGAAACGACGGGATGCCATTACGAGACCGCACTGATATATGGACACGGAAAACACATCCAGCACCCCATTGTTCTCAAGACGGTCAAGTAATCGATTATTATTACATGTCGAGAATACCAACCTTTTAGAAGCCTTAAAGACTTCCATTCTCAGGAAAACGTAATATCGACTATCCCTAAGAAAAATTGTCTTAATAAAGATGTCCGAATATAGAGTGCATCATCTACTCTCATAAAATGAACCAGTGAAATATCACTAACTGTCAGTAACATCTCACTGGTTGAAACAGTCAGAAGTATGTTCCCGAGAATTAGTGCGTTTTCACTATTGTTAAATTAGTCGAATTCTGTCATTGGTTTAATCAATTATTTTCTCTGGTGATACTTAGTACAAGAAGTCTGTCCTACATATTGTCGTCTGTCAGCTGATTATGTATGAAACTTAGCATTCATCACTGTTGTACAAATACCTTTGAATTATATTTGAAAAACAATAAGTTCATAACAATACATAAGATCTGGGCTGAAATATCATTGGATATGTTTTGTTTAACTGTTAGTCTGGGATCCAAGAGCTCTTTAGTGTCCATTTCAGTTTTGATGATTTAATCTTGTGCAGAATGTTATTCTCCTGATTGCGGATATATCGGGTTGAAATAGAAAATTCCGGATCGTTTTGTTGTTATTTAACGTTTTCCGTGTTTCAATAAAAAAGTCACATCTTTGAAAGTTATATAAGTTTTAAAAATGTATGGTAATTTGATTAATAGTTTTCAATTAAAATAATAAAATATTGTTCTAATGAAAAACCATTTCTGCAGTATACTTTTTATTATTTCACCATTTTTTTGTAATCATATAGTACTCGCTGCGAGGAAGACAATTTGTTTTCAAAATTTTTTAATTCGATTATCAGTTTAATTTGTACAAATTTCTAAATAAATACGTGTGTACGAGCGTTAGTAACAGCATCAAATCATGCCAGCGGGTGGACTTGGAAGCTGCAAGTTTAAAACGTTGACTGAACCCTCACGCACGGGGGCACAGTCGTCCATACAGATGTGAAAAGTTTATATTTATTTCGAATTTTGCAAAAATTAAACTAATAGTCTCCTTGAAAAAAATTTAAAACAAATTATCTTCGTCTCAGCGAGTACTACGTAATCAAAAAAAATTGTGAAATGAGAAGACATATACATACACCGTTAATCAAATTTTTTCATGTCACACTTCATTAAATTTCAAATGACAACAAAACAACCAAGAATTTGCTATGTGCATTCAATATATTCGGAAGCTTGAGAACATTCTGCACAAGAATCAATCATTAAATCATCAGGACCTAAAATGGACACAAACTCTCCTCTTCGGATCCCAGTCTATGTGGGAAGGGCCTTCATTCTGTCAACGCGTCGCCTTGCTCAAAGTCAAACCCAAGTGGCCTGGAGTCTTACCACTTTTAAACAAAAGACATTATATCTCCTGATTATTGTAGCCACATCCAAAGTATTTTTACCTTAAATACTAGTACACAATAAAGCTCATTTTCGCTTGTGCGAAGTCCAAAGACCGCGACACGTGCGTGCAAAACGACTGGAGGTTCATTTCTTGGCGAATGAACACTCGTTAAATCTATTATTTAGCGTCACAGGTATATTTCAGTAACTGTTTTAATTGAGTCACTCACTGGTTCATCAAGTCAGAATCGAAAACTCAAAATTAACCAGAATTCTGGTTAATTCAACTAGAATATAATTTTAAATATACCCTACTATAAATTCTGGTTAAATATTTCAGAAGTTTCTGGTTAGAAAGGACCCCGCACAATTTACATAAAAATACGGCCCTGTTCAAATTGGCTGAAATTGCAATTTAATATAGTTCAAAGCCTCCTGATAAAAAATCCGATTTTTCAATAAACTTTGATCAGCACAATCGCTGACGATACTAGAAACACTGGTAAGACCAATCCAGCTATAAAAGGCAACAAAATGGCGCTGTCCTGCTAATAATAGGCGAAATCATGGCGATGCCCTGGCAATGTAAACACTGTTCGAAATATTGAAGGTGGAAGACAGTTCAGTCAATGAATACAAGACTGTAGATCAGTCCAATTATCAAAGGAAAAACCAGTCCAGCTGCTAAAGGCAATGTAATGGGACTGCTCTTTCAATGTGAAGATTTGTCAAAATAATCAAGGCAAAAGACATTCTGGGATACCAAAGATATTTTGTAGCCCAGAAAATTTAGACAAGACAATGTCAGTCCAACCAAAAAAGGCAAGATATGTTATTATTGGACTGATCTACAGTCTTGTATTCATTGACTGAACTGTCTTCTACCTTTAATACTTCGAACAGTATATTAACATTGTCGGGACAGCGCCATGATTTCGCAAATTAGTACCAGGACAGGGCCATTTTTCGCCCTATTCAACTGGCCTGGTCTTACCAGTGTTTCTGGTATTGTCAGTGATTGTGCTGATCACAGTTTATTGAAAAATCTGCACCTCATCTTCAAGTTTCAAGCGGGACATTAGATTCGCCTGTGGTCATATTTTTCTTGTTCAGCCCGACCTATCTCGAAAACATTTGATTTTTTGGACTAGTACCCATTAGGATTTTTTTAATCAGGAGGAGTTTTATGTATAAAAATCAAATTGATTTGGATCAATCCTACTGGAAAAGTTTCATCGTGATGAAAGATGAATAACGGAATTTTTTCAAGAAAAAAATCAGGGTGATAAACCGCTCCTAAATATATTTAAAGTTGTGCTAAAAATGCTCAAATTCACAGAAAAAAATTTGAAAAAAATATATTTTGCATTTGAGACAAAAGTAAAGTTTACGTGATTGGCCAAGAAATAAATAAATAAAAATAATGGTGAATTGAAAAATATGTCTAAACTCGAGCAAAAAAATCTGAAGAAAATACGTGTTGCATACAAAAAAGAGAATGAAGATATTTATGTATTTTTAAGAAAAAAAAAGTGCAGTAAAGAGGGTAACTACCCCCAAATTATTTCACATTATTAACCTTTATAATTAAATCTTGTGCACATTATATTCAAAGTTTGATTAATTTTAGATATGCGAGCTATTGTAAATGAATCACCTTTTTCAACATGAACAGCAGGAAAAATTCAACTTTTAGACGTATGTATTGCCATTGATGATATACTAATCTTCTTAAATATGCATGGTACAAAAGTGGATATATTGCAGGAAAATTAGGTAAATTCGAAAATCCGATGGACTTTAGCTTCGGTGATTCTTGCAAAACACATTGTGACATACATATTAGGTTGTGCAAATATCGCTGTAATTCGATGTTCGTGGTGTAAGAAATCATTATGTTTTAAACCATTTTTTGACAAATATCATTATTGTTCAAACTTCGAATAATACATCTTTAACATACTATATAGAATTCAAAATATTGTAAATTTGACCTGCGAACGTATTATTTATGTCCAGAAACTATGTATGCTTTCAAATTATTTTTATGACTTTTTTATGCAAAAATAGTGTGCTAGTGATTTTCATCGGGTTTTTTGCTTGATTTTAAACTTATTATGAAATTTTATATATAAATGAGCCAAAATTTTCGAACATTCAACTTGTTCCTTTATTGTTTACAATGGTAATATATTCAAAAAATATTTTTCAAAGACACCCAAAAAATATGTGCTTGGTTTGCAAGTATCTCTGTACCACTGATGTTTAGGCAGAAAAATCACAAGAAAATTTACTATAATTATTTATAATTATATAACTGAAAATCCAATTTAAAAATCACGATAGTTAGAAAATCAGACACTTACGAAAAAGCGTCACTTGATACATCAAGTAACATGACTCGATTAGCTCAATTAGCTTCACTGAATTCCACAGATTTCCATTCACTGCAAAGGACTGGAAGGATGCTAGAAATGGAAAAACAATAATAATTGTAAAATCAGTAAAATAAGAGAGGCGGACTGAAATGTTCTCAGTAAACACATTTTCCAATCAATGATCATGCTTTAATATTTTGGTTCATGATAGTCATTATAGTCTTTAAAAATGTCAAGAATATATTGCAGGCAGTCTATCCACTCCGTATCATGAATTAGGATAAAAATAAAACGCAATTCATCCCAGTTACTATTTTTTTTCTAATCCAAATTTGAACATACTGCTGAAATAAAAATGAAATGCCTTAGAGATATTGATTAAAATTCCTTCACATTTTGATTCTTATTCGCCTGGTGTGCTCCTTAGCATATAAAAAGTTTAACAAATCAGATTTAGAGTTTAATATAAATGAGCTTACGATAGTATTTAGATAGGTCGAAGTCCTTAAATACGATATGCTGCTAAGCATTCAATACACAGGATCGATGGATGGATCGAAGTTTTTTTTGCTCGAACATCGATCGTCTATCCGTCGCGATCAGCGACCACCCGATGCGTTGCCTACCATCACTTTTGCTCCACCATCTCAAATTTTTGTCAATTGATCAATTAATTTTTTACCGGAATACCTTAGAGGTTTTAACACTTTTTTATATTCAGAAATGGAAACATCAGGCGAATTGCAGATCTGTTTTTTTCCTAAATAAAATATGAAAATATTTATCAATTTATTATTGGGCTTTGTTTTATCGCTATAAATTTTAGAGTTATTTTTGTTTGTTTCCCCGTTTATTATTCGATGCCTAGTATTACAGAATTTTTCATAAGGTTAGCCCTGAATGAGCTAGAAAAGAGGAGATTCTCACGGAAAATACCGTAACGATATAGACAACTCGATTTTTTACATACTATTACACTGTACTTTTCCTCGAGGATTTTTTTAACAAAGAAAAAGTATTGCTGTTCTCTAATCCAGCTTTTACCTGTTTGACAAAAGTTTTTATGAACCTCAAGAGCTATTTGTCCATCGATATTTCGTCTTAATACGTCCGCAAAATCCGCTGGCGCGTAACTGCAGGGACTTTTTTGCAGAAGAATGACGAAGGGCCCTCTTGGGCAGTTCGTATCCGCAGATTGGCTCGCACGCATAAATATTGTATGTTGCCGGAGACATATTTATTGGCATCTCTATACACTACCGCTAAAACATGACTGCCTACCCACAATCCCCCCGCTAATGTGTATGAATAAGGTATTTCGTTTCCCAGTGAGTCTTTTTATGTAATAGCGTGTGGATGCGCGGTAATTTCTCGTCCGACTGTTTTACGAATGATGCATGAAAAATTATAATAGAGTTAACTTCCAAGTCTGCCAGGCGTTTTTCATCAAATTTGAGAATATTAAAAAATTTTCTTCTTTAGTTTTATGGACTATATGGCATTAGTCACTTCATATATGATCACCTAACCTAATGGTATACCTAATGGTATAAAAATATTTATTACAATCCTTTGAATGCGCGCTCTTTATTTGCTGATTTAAGATCTGACTAATCATGAAAATTTTGAATTCGCTGCAATATTCCCAAAGATAATCCTTAATTATTCATTAATATGAAAATGTTTATATTTTAGAATATTTACTAACACTAAAAATTGGAATGACTACATACTAAACAAGGCATAAATCGTATCAGAGGCGCCACTTTTCTTATTGCTTCTATAGCAAACAATTTAACTGTACCAATTATTTGTCCCTATACACTCCAGCATCAGCGGATCAGACTGGCGTCGTTGGTGGTTCGAGTAAAAAGCTGTGTCGCCGCGCTTGATCGATAATTGCGGCGAGAAAAACGAGAATACACTGTATACGAGGACATCGATTAACCTGACAATTAATCGGTTGCTCTCCACATCCTACAGTTCAAAAGTTTGTGTATCTGTACGTAATTATATATATATATATATATATGCTTTTTTGAATATGTATTTATTACCATCCCAATTAACTGGTGAAATGGTATAAACGAGTCGTCGATCAAAACATTAGAGATATTGTCGAAAGTAACTTGATCTTTGCGAATTCAGACGAGGGGTAGGAGAGACCCCAAGGATAAATAAGGAGTCTTTCAGAAGAGCGACGGAAAGTTGGGTCGTTCCAACGGACATGGTCAGTGGGACCACTTGATTAACCATACTTCGTAAACTTCTATTCTGTACGTATTATTTATTCGACATTGTTTATGTCCGGATGCATCTTTCCAGATTATGTTTTATGAACTGGCTACTCAGAACTTAAGACTAAAAGAAATAACTATTATTGCCAAATATAGAGAGCTTGCTCATAGGTTATGTTGGATTGGATAAAAACATACAGATCAGAAGTAATTCACAAAAAGTCAGAAAAATTTTGAGATACTAAAATTTCTTAACACATTGTGGATTTCTTTTAAATTTCTTGAAATCCATTAAAATTCTTTTAGATGTATGGCTTAAAATCACTTAAAATCCTTTTGCGTCAATTGGAATCCCTTCCAGTCTCCTGCAATAATATTTAAATCAATATGCAGCAATCATTTGAGACTAACTTAAAATCCCTTTCCGTTTAAATTCATTCTCCCTTTCCTTGAAATTCACTCACATCCTTTAAAATTTTATGAGGCTTTTGAAATACCGTAAAACCTTTGAAATATTTTTAAATTCGTAAGAATGCTTTAAAATGCAATGAAGTCTTTCAAATAATATAAAATATCTTTTAAAATTTGTTTAAATTAAGGGTAATCTTGAAACCCATTGACACTTTTTGAAATCTCTTGAAACTTCGAAATCTACTAAAATCACTCTCAAATAACTTAAAATTGATTAAAAATCCTTGAAAATATTTTAAATCCTATGAAATCGCTTGGTGGATATTCCTTCGAACGCTTTAACATTTTTTTGAAATATCTAAAAAAAACATTTGAAATTCCTTGTAGACGTTTAAAATCCTTTGAAATGTTTGCAAGTTTGAAAATATGTTGAAGTGTTATTCGATTCATGTCCCGAAACATTTTGTGGAAACAGCCATACACCATCAATTCGAACATATCCATATGATATCCTGAGAAGTTTTCAGGATATCCAGAAGTCCCATGTGAGATATGGCTTGCGAATTTCGAATATACTAAAATCGTCGTACAAGCTTCTCAGTACATTTTGTAGATATCATGGATTAAAAACTACGCATATAAACATAATTATGTTTAAGAATAACAACTGTCGGAAAATTGTTTAAAAGTATATAAAGAATATCCTACCTCATAACTCTTTACATTTCATAACTTTATATATATTTCATTGCCATTATATAAGTCTCGATATAATTTGATATAGACAAAAAATACTGCAAATTTCTTATTTCTCAGCCATGTATACGCCCGGAGAACATGATGAACTAGTGATGAAAATTTATGCATATTTAATGTCAATCCTTCAGCCAAGACAATAAAATAATATTCTGGTACGCGAGGATTTCTATTCTCTGAAGCTGCGACACATCAATTCGTGTGAGTTTGGTTTGTTCAAGGGTCTGGCATGGTGTACCAAACTGCCTACTACCAGACTAGACAGCGTTGGAGTCCAAATTAATTATCCGAAGGTACGAGATTGTTTAGCGGTTCATAGTCCACTCGGTAGTGGTAGTCTATTTGTGATACCATAGACACAATCCCTGTAAACTCCTACAAGTATGTAATTACTGAAAGTGTGCGTATAATATGTGCATACGATATATATTACTCTACACTATCTACAAAGTATGTGTTTACGCATATATACACATCCCTTGTGACTAGACAACAAGATTAATTATTTCCTCTCCGTACAATCACGAGATCATCGTCCAGATATCGCGACAGGAAGTCAGTAGCTACGAACTCAGGGTGTATAGACTAGTCACTAGAGTTTAACTTGCATGCTGTGTCTAGTCGCAGATCTCCAATTTCACAACGTCTCCTCGTCTTAGCACTGAAATCTGATCCACCGACGAGAGTAGTGCGATGAAATTAATTGTCCCTTGCAGAAAGCTCATACAATTTTAATTCAGTATTCAGCATTCAATATGTGATGGCTTCGTACACAGTAGATAACTATTATTATGTTTTGAGATGTTTCTTATTTTTTGGAGTTAGTGCACATGGATCGGTTGTAGGAGAGATGTTGATAGAGGATGGGAGACAATCAAACAATGCAACAATTTCTGATTTGATTTTGTGTTGAGGGAATGCAATTGGCAGTGTGTAGGGTTGTCAGGTTAGCAGGCTTGGAGATTAAGGACAGAAGCAGTTCAGTAGCGATTTGATCCTGTCGGGGACAGGACGTTGCCGCCCCTGCGATTACAGACGAGGACGAGATCGTGGATGGGGGCCATCCCCGACCGTCACTGCCTGTGACAGCTTCACCCTCCTCCTCATCGTCCTCTGCTCACCTTCCCAATTCTCTCTACCCCCTCATTTCCCCTTTTGCTTTGTAAATTGTTAACATTTCCACAATACTTCGTACAGCTCTTCAGTCTCCCGTACCTATACCAATAATTAGGCAATTTAAGAAATACAGGCGGATTAATTCATCTTCCTAATTATAACAGTTGTCGACTTCTCACGTGATGACTGAGACGTGCATTGGTCTCAATATGTAGACATTGTAGGCACGAATGTAGCCAAAGAATCACTGCTATATCTCATACGACAGTGGATGTGGGGTTGGCAGGGGGTCCAAAGAACATTCGTTTTCGCGTTCTTCAGGCCCGCGGCCACATTAACATTCCACCACCGAAATTATTTATAGCTTCATCCGAGATCGTGAAATGTAAATCAGATATTCTTCTAATTTGGGCACTCGGGTGGTACCCGTGTAAAACTGGACATTCAGCAAAGCACCTTATTATCTTATATCATTAATCTAAGATCGATTCCTCTCAGCGTGCAAAATGCACTTTTATTAATCTACATTCTCTCATTCCATGACATTATAATTTTTCACAAATATTCAATCTATATTTATTGGATTTTTTTTTCATCAATGCTTCAATATCAATAAATTAATATCAACGTGTAAATTAATTGTGAAATTCCAAAAAGCAATGAATAAATATGATACTTAATCACTCATACCCTTATATGTTACGAAATCTGAAAATTGAATGAAGCAATTGAAGTATGTCATTCTTTTTGATAAAAAAACTACTCTCAGCATAATTATCGTTATTATCATCGCAGTAAAAGAGTAATAACATGAGAACGGTGGATCACATTCGAAATAAGTTCCACTGCTGCTTCAGTAATGTGTCTACAAGTTTTGAAACTACGCAATAATAGAAGTTAAAGAACAGAGATCTTACGACAGAAAGGGTAAGGGATGGAAAGGGAGATTTCGTATTCCCTTCGTATTCTCCAATGTCCGAAAACGCTCCCATAATCTATCAAAGGCAAAGAGTCAAGCAAGAAGCGTTAGGAATGTTAATGTGGTGCAGTCTGCAGCGAAGTCCAATGCGCATGCGCCACCCCCCGCAGAGCCAATCACCGCCCGAGAAATGGTAGCTGCGTTCAAGTCAGCTTCTCAAGTACCTACCTATGAGCTTGAAGCTTGGCAGAAGAGGAAGAACCAAAAAGAAACACCAGGTCATCAACAGAATATACCCATAAAACATTTTCAAACTAAAAGAAAAATTCAAAACTACTCTTTTTATTCTCTCAGATCTGTCGAAGCTCGCGAAAAGTAATTGGAACATCTTGGAGTGATTTATCGTGAATTCATCATCATCCTTTATGAATGCTGAAATAACGAAAGACAGTAAATGCGAATATTATTAATAACACTTTTATGATCTTCTTCTACAGGGGCAAAAAAGCCTAAAGAGATGAGGAGGAAGAAGTCTGATTGCGTCCAAGTTGCGTAAATCTTGTTGATGGAAATTGTCCGCAGAGCTTCAGTTTGTTCGGCGATTACGTCCTGTGGAGAACGCGTTCTCCAGTAGCACCAAGTTTCTGCCTCCCCTACTGCTTTCTTCTCTCTGCCTTCCATTCTCTCAACTTCTTTACCATCCCCTCAACCTCTGGGTCCGGCCAAGATTAATGAGCCCCGTACTTGGGACTTTTAATTCCAAAGACCGAGTGCAAATAAGTACCCGCCATCCGTCTTGACCGCCAATTACCAACCGCTCCACCAGTACCCGATATATACGCGCAAGTTCGATACGCGAATCCCAACATCCAAGCAAGCAATGAAGATGCGGCTGAGCGATGTTGCTTATGCTTCTGATACTGGCAGGTTAATGCCACAAACCGACAAAAACTATCTCAAACGAGCAGAAGAAGACAAATTTCCCCTCAGATACTCTCAGTAAAGAGAAAAAGATGGATCATATGGATTGGCGAATGGTTTCATTCAACTTTTTTTTCATTTCAGTCCAATTATTCTGTCAATAAAATTAACCCAAGTAAAATTAGTAATAGTTGATGATTGATGATGATATTCATATCAAACAAATAAGACTGCTACTCAACAAAAAGTGATGGTCTAGTTGTATAATGTAAGCCCTAAATTCAATAAAGATGAAATATTTCTGGCATAATTGATTTTTAAAACAATTTAAAATTGACGTGACGCCAATAATTGCGAAACTCGCTAATATAATTTACGTCCGCGGATGAGAGGCTTGGCTGATGACCCGAGGGGCTCGATGAGGACGTCGGTAAGGTAGAGGTAACCGACAGGATTCGCTACTCGATTCAGAACTCCCGAAGAGGTACGTACTCTCCTGCTTCTTGCATAATCGTGCGACTACTCAAGAAGGTAGGTCCGTTGATGTGAAGGGCATATTGGCTCGACGGGGTGCGGGACCAACGCAACGTAATCCCAAGTCCCTTGGGCCCTTTATAGACGTTCATACTGGTGAACGAATCTCGCTTTCTCTCTCTTTCTCTCTCCTTTCCTCTTCTCTTTCCTTTCCTTTCCGTCTCTTCCTTCCTATCGCTTTTGTCTTTTTCTATCCAATGTACAGTCCACACACGCCATCTTCGCGCGTGATTTAATGCCTCCCGAGCTGTGCTTCTTATTTATGCACCAAACATGCATACACGCTTAGCCAACGTCGAGGTTGGTACTCTACGGCCGACAAGGTCCGCGACTCGCGTATTATGGAGAACCATCGTCTGGACGCCGCGATATTAAAAAAAATGAACAAGAGAGAAGGTACACGCGAGAGTCTGACCGAATAAGCTTGTTCAAAATTAGTAACTTCTCTTTGTTCCAATGGCTATAAGTGCAGTACTCTACTGTCTACGTCCCTACGATCAGTCCTGAGAATTAATCATTTGTGGAGTATTGCACTTCCGAGATTTGGTTCTAAGTTGTTTAGGAAAACATGCTGTGATAAATTAAAACAAATTTGTGGATCAGATGTAGTCCTATAATTTTCTTTCATTGAAGGAAATATTAATGAAGAAACATGAAGGATCTCGGGGCATAAGGGCATAAGTGCCAGATTTCGAAAATGCGTTTTATTGGCTAAAACTAATTGTTTTGATCTAATTCATAGCTCTGTAGAACGCGGTAATACATTTTGGGAATTTGGGGAAAATTTCCTAAATGTTCTATAATTATATATAATTAATAATAATAATAATAAAATAAATATAATTCACTAAATAATTTGGGAAAATTCCCTAAAATTTAGGAAATTAGAAAATACCTACAGTTTTGTGGGGCACTTCTCTAAACTAGCACAATGTAATGAAAAATTTTACAGATTTTTCTTTTCACGTCGGAATTCAATAAGTCATTTGCATGTACATGGAAAAAGTCTTATTATAGTTTGTAATTTAAATCTTTTTTGTAGTGCTTAGCTGTTAACGCCATACTTGTCTGTTTAGTTTTGCGTAAAATTCCGTAATAGTAGTCAGTAAAAAATATCGAATAGACTTTCAACCGCATATTTGAGTTTCCTAAATGATAAAAGTTTCCTTCATGAAACTTTTGTAATTATAAACATGAATCATAGGTCTGTAGGAGAATTCCAGAATACTCATGAATGCTGAATGCCTTTTACCTAACCTTTAACCTTATGTTTTATACATGGGTATATAAACCGATCAATGTCACAAACTGGGCTTGAGTATCACTTCTCTTTGAATTGAAATCAATGAGATTTTACTGTCCATCAATTAAAAATGTTTAGTTATATAGTTGAAGGACCCATTTCTCTCTGAATTTCAAAATGTATGTGTAAATTTTCGATGTGATTGTTAAAAATTTAACTGAAACATTATAAACAATACAAGTATCGTTTGTATAAAATTAGACCATTGAAAACAAAATTTTTATTTCTGTTTTAATCCTGTAGTTTTCATACAAGATTGTAGAAAATTATAGATTTTTTAACAGATCGGCATGGGAAGCTTTAAATTTGTATGAATATTTTTTTATTCTTAATGAATAATTAGTAAGTTGATAATTTGTGTGAAAAATACATTTTTTCTCAAAATAATGATCAACATCTACAAAAAACCTAATCTTAATTTTGTATAGTATTTTGTTCAGAATATTACCTGGTAGGTGTAAAATGTGGAAATAAAGCCTAAACCTTCGGGTAGTTGTGATTGGAAAGAAAAAAAAGTTTTCGATTAATCAGTTAAGAATAGTGAGCTTTGAGTCTCGGTGTAGCAGTGGAGCTACACCTGTACCTACCAGGTAACATATAGGGAGGCAATCTTTCTCTTTTTTCTCTTGTTGCATTATACTTACAAAAGGATAAGAATTGATGTTAATTAAAATTCCCCTCGAAGTATAAAAAATACACATTAAGAATTTTATAACTAAATTTTTTGTTTCCATTGCACTTTTCTAGGGTCCCAAAATGAAGCCAAGTTCGTTAACAAGATTAATGCAACCAAAATAAAAAATTAAGAACACTTTCAAAAATCAAAAATTTTTTCAGATTTTTTTGCAATTAATCATGGTATATGAAAAAATACTTATGCATTGTCTTCATGATATCTTTAAATTCGATGAAAATTAAAAAAGTTATACGATCTTCAAAATTGTCAAAGAAGATAACAAATTATGTTTCTAATAGATTAAGACTTTTGCAGTATATAATTAATATATTTAGAAATTATGCTAACAAAATATTTCTGTTAGATCAAAATTGAAAAACATTAGATCAGTTTAAACATTATGAATGTTTTAAAAGTGTTTCATAAGTTATAATTATTATTTTTAATAGATGCAAACAAGATTTAGATAATTAATTATGAAATAAGTCATTCCACAAGAATAGGAGAGGTTACGAGATGCGAGTCGCAGATTTGACTGACCCTTCACAGGTTGACAGATGTTTCTAAAATTTTGTTTTTCGATATGTTACAAAAACTAATAATATACAACTTTTAATCAGAATTGTTTAAGAATGTATGTGTACAAGATACGATGCACAAAACATGTTTAGAAATTTCATTTATTTTTGTGAAAGAAATATATAAACTGGAATTTTTACATTTTATCGAAAATTATTTGTAAATATTTTACAATATGACAAAAAATTATATTAAAAGGCCTTAGTTAATAAAAAATCAAGTATTTTTTAACAAAAATCATTTTCCTAATACGTACCATATAAAAAGTTAATAGTAATTACATTTATATATTATTCCTTTTCTTTTTTACTAAAATGCTGCAGTTCCGTTATTTTCTTTTAGAATTCCGATCCATCAAGGGATCATACATTAAACTCGAAGCTTTCATTTGAGCAGTCTTGCAGAATATTTCGCTTTGTCAATTGTGTTTTAAAATTTTTCGAAGAAGGAAAACAAACAATTTTTTTCACTTTTTGGTTCCGCTTTTCTTCATAAACTTGACGTGAGTGCCTATTTTCGTGTTCAGGATCGTAATCTACGACGTAAGAAATCCCTGAGAAATGATATGATCTTTTCTTTGTCACAAAATTATAGTGAAACCTCATTATCTCATGAACTAAGGGTCACTGGACCGAACAAAGAAATACGCACCTAATGGATTTTAATATACTTTCACTCTGCAAAGCCCCAGTTAAATTGGCGACCCGCATCGCACATTTTTTATATTTTAACATAAAATTTAAAACATGCCCTTAATGTCATTTCCAATTTCAGATGTGTTTTTCACCAAAAGCGGGTTTTAAAATATCAACTTCAAAAGTGCCCTGGTGATTCATTCTTTAAACAAGGGGGGGGGGGCTTATCTTGGACTTAAACTTCCAGAGATTCATCAGGCTATACGTCCCTACGTGCAACTTCATGCCGACAAAATGGTCCGTTTCGTATAGAATGACACATATACACTGCGACCTCGAAACAAGAGCTTTCGCGCGTTTGTTATGCATCAGTATTCAATCGTATTATTTTTCCTCGATATTTTAAATTATTGTATTAATGTTTTATTTATCATTATTTTTTTAATGAATATTTATTGCCCATAAAATTTCGTTTCAGCAAGGAACTAAGTTTTCGGATGTAAAATGTTTTTACTTCTTTTTAACTATCCTTTTCGACCTGACTTGATTATGTATTTTAAATACGTTTTTGGACCCCACTTGACACCCCAATACCTCCGAATCTACAACGTTCCTGGTCTAAAAGGCCAATTCTGAGTCTCACAACCAGACCCAGAGACCGGAAAAGGCTCTTGTTGCCAGCTTTCAGTGTATTAGGATTTAAAAAAATAAAATGCAGACATTTTTAATATCTTTTTCGAACTGACTACACATTTTTCAATTCATGGGCTTTTCTTCCAAACTCAATCTTCAGAAAAAATCCCTAAACATATCTATAATCGGCGCGAGTGTCATAATGAGGGGCCTCGATCATGTCAATCCCTGGCAAGTCACATTTCTGCAAGTAACATTAGCGGCAATTACCATTCGCGGAAAATCATATTGGCGGCAAGTCTGATTGACGGAAAGTGACATTACCTATTCTCAAATAGGTCTTCTAGCAGTTTCGCTAATGTGGCTGCTGCCGATGTAACTTACCGGGGTGGGTGTGACTCAACCCAGCAGTGAGAGTCTCAACATCGAATCCACAGGTGCTTTGTTCATTTGAGGTTTGCTTAGCAGGCATATTTTTTCATTATTGTTTTACAAGTTTATCCTTGAGTAACCTGAAAAGAAGCAAAATAGTTCATAGAAGCTGTGTTTATAAAAATTCACTATTGAAAAAAAGATAGTTATGAAGATTTCTTTCCAAGTTCGAAAATATGTTTGTTAAAATAAAGTAATAACACACACAAATGAAAAATAGTATAAATATAGCACTTATAACTTATATTAAAGTTAAATTCTAATTTAAGACCATATCAGTTAAAAATTTGAGAAATTAAGAAAAAGGCAATAGGGAACGTTTTTAAGTTTTTATGGTCGTATATTTCTATGATTATAATTAGAAAAAGTGTATTTTTTTAAATAAATTCTACATAGTAAATCACCGAGATATTTATCTGAAGTTGTAAAAAAACGCTGCAAAAAATTAAAAACTACATTCATCCAACGGTACATATATTTTATCATGAGGGGTAAACAATTATTCTTCCGCGGATAATTGCAATTTTCAATGGTTTGCATAGTTTTTATCCTATTTAAGATCAATAATATCTCGGTGATTTATTGTGTATTTATTCAATTTTTTGGATCATAGAAACGTTCTTATTAGTACACATTCCAAAAATATGCCTTCCTCGAATTAGTACACTGTGTACAAATTTGTAAAGACAAAAAATAGTATATTCACTTTAGAGAGCTGTGGTCAAGACATTTGAGTAGAAACTTGTCAAATTTATAATGAAGAGACACATATAATCAAATAAACATTTCTTGACAGCTCGTTTTTCACCTGGGAAGAAAATACTTCAGTCGGGAGGGGGGGGGGGGTGTCATAAAAAATAATTATGCAATTGAACATGCCTAAATACATAGTACCAAACATTTTTTTCACCAATAGATTTTTATTGCTTCTGTTCCCTTGATGATCTTTATAAAAAGGTATTTTTATTGTTGGTTTAATTGGAGATTTTATGAAATAGTTTCCTTCCCAAGTTTTAAATTAATTCCTTTTTATTGTAAAGCTACTAGAATCCAAACTTTAATTATAAGGAATACTTAAATTTTTCCTGTGATGAAAATGATAAAAAATAAGACAATGCGAAGGACGAAAGGAATGATAAAACTGTATACTTACTTGAAAAAGGACTAAAATCTAATAAAAATGCGTTTACATTATAGGTATAGGCATTTGTCAGTTGTTTCTTTTTTTATATAATATACACGCATGACAGCTATATCGTGTAAGAAAATGAAACATATAGGCGAATGTTTGTAGGATTGTGGACACCTACACAATGTATCAAACTGTCTGAAGAAATGTATTGAATTACAAACATTTGCGTTAAAGCAATATATTACATCATTGTTGAAAGAAACATAATCGTATGAGACTTTCAAAAACTTGACTATACCAATTGTCGAGGTACTTAGATTACTGGAAGAAACCGCAGAAAAATATTGTCTCTTAATCCTTTTACTTATATGGTTCTAAAATACTTAAAACTTCTTTTAGTTGTATTTATGACGCTTCATGGTATTGTTAAATACCGAGAAGGGGGTTCAAGAATAGCGTGAAACGTGAAACACAGCTGTGCGCAAAGTGTACAAGATTGTAAGGGAACATACGAGTATCTGAGTAAGGTCGTTAAGAATCACCTGCCCAGATATTGCACCCGTGTACTCGCACTTACCTCGGTAATTCACTGTGGTGAATTACGCTCGTATCTGGCGCCTTAAATGGTAGAAAAAACATGCATTTGTGTCTTGATATTTTACCCACTTTATTTCACGCGCATTATTAATTTTTAATACAGTCCGCTCTCTGAATAGTGCCGGACATGGGCTGGCAGGTGAGTATCTTTAGTGTAAGCCACTCTCGGCTTTAAATTCGCGGCTGCTCTCTCTGAATAGTGCCGGGTGTAAGTTATCTTTTTTTCCCCACAAATTTGGGTGTTTTTCTCGGTTTTAAGTCGAGAAAAGCGAGTCAGTTTTGTTCAAGCATTCATTCGGTAAGTATTTGATTATTTATTATATGTACTGTTTAGCAATAATCTGGTACATAGTTTATTTTCATACATATATTTAAGTGTACCTATTCAGAGATATTTGATTAAAAATGCCACCACTAGAAGCGATAGCGTGATGGTGGGGGAATCGTTTGAGCAAGAATGAGGAGAAACAGCACTATTCAGAGCGGCGCTATTCAAAGAGCGGACTATATTAAATATAAACACAGGGGTAGCAGT
Source organism: Druon quercuslanigerum (assembly GCA_010014905.2). NCBI lineage: Eukaryota > Metazoa > Arthropoda > Insecta > Hymenoptera > Cynipidae > Druon > Druon quercuslanigerum. The sequence continues at coordinate 19,372 of JAAAKG020183708.1, forward strand.
GGGAAACTACAATATTTTTGACAATGCGAGCCACTCCTAGAGTTGCCGTGAGCTATATAGCTTCAAAGCTGATCAAACACATCCCATCTAGTACGACGGTCTCTATCCGAGTTTAAACGAGACAAGTAATGCTTAACTTCTTTTATTGAATGATGAAACTCAAGCAAATTATATATGTGATAAAGCTCTCACTTATCCATTAGAATTATCAAGTGAAACCGCTTTGGACGATATTGAATTTGCAATAATTCATAACATCATATGCGCTAAGAAAAGTTTTAATGGTAAAGTCAACTATAATGGCCTAGTTTAAAAAAGTAGTCAAGAGTACCATTTTGCTTATATCATTGTGAATATTCTTTATTAATAAAATAGAAATGGCTTTGAATTGACAATTATTTTTAATTACGATTTCCTTTTTTATAGATGAGCCAACTGATCTATCACGCAAAGAAATAGTATGGTAGGAGCAACCATATCAATATTGCTGCGCGTAATATGGATTTGACACCCATTGCAATTGCTAAGTGAACGTTTTTTCAAGCTGCCATTTTCAAGTGAAATGGGTGCCCGAACCATATGTACTTGGTTAGCCAAGATATCATTGTCCAAACCATATCCACAACCAAGCTTGCCCTAAATACACTCTCTAAATTTCCTGGAGTGAAACTTCACTCCGTCGGAAGGAGATTTTACTTATCAGCTTAGACAGAAGTGAGCCTGTCCATGTTGAGTGAATCGTCACCTTTCAAAGTCAATTCGGTAGAGTGAATGGAGCCGCTGCAATTTGAAGAGCCTAATAATTACAAAATCATATTATAATATAAAAATAAATGTACTCAATTGAATAAACAAAATACAGTATAATTCGTGTGCAAGCTTGATACTGTATTATGATATTAAAATTTTAGGTCAGGAGCGAAGGGCGCAGCCCACCTAAAATTTTTGAAACGGCTCTGCTTAGCGAGCTGCGGCCGTGGGGAAATCTGGGGAAGACGTCTGCCTGCCGCTGGGAAATATGACGTAACTTTTTTTGTACACTTTTCTCTACTCCTTTGACACGCGCCTTGCCTCATTAAACTCAAGATTATTCTGAGCAACTTTTATCGTGGAAAGATAATTTTTATTCGGTTTAATGGACAAAGTAGGAATCAGCGTACAATACTACACATTTTAAGCCATAAAAACCGCGATAGCTCCATTCAATTCCTAAATAAAAACATTCAGCAAAAAGGCTTGCAAAACTGAAAATTTTTAATATTTAAAAATTTTAAGGTATCTAGTGCATTCTAAACATGTTGCAGGACACTCCACAATTTTTTCAAATTTTTTTCCGACATATTCTTAGCTCTGGGGTCATGTGAAAGTTAAGGTGTCTGAGCAATGGGCCTCGCGTCAGCATTTTCACTTTTATTTTGTTAAATAGCTCTGAAAGAAATTTCTTTACGCAAATTAGAGAAGCACCATTTTATTCCAAAAACTTAGCGGACTCGTGTGATTGTTATTAAAACCTCCTAACATTTTTTCCTGCGGAGTAACTGCCTCCTAAAGCCAGGGGTCTTGATTTTTTGCGGCGATATTAAGGACGCCACTTCGATTAAGTCAGGCCTGACTGAGACTCTTACCCGCCCCTCGGCAACAATGTACCAACCTTTATATGAAATACTATATTATATACCAAAAACATTAATTATAATTTGATAGATGTTTTTTTGTCTCATAGATCAATATTTTTAAAATTATAATACAATATAGTAATAATATAACATAATATAATATGATATATTGCGGGCGCCCGCACCGAAGGAAAAGACGATTTGATGCAGTACCGAAAAGCAGTACGGCGTTGAAAAGAGATCGGTCCACGGAGGCACTGATATCCCAAGTGTGAGTGTACACGTGTTGGCAGCTATGATGTTCTTACATGAGGGGTGGGAGATACGAGTATGCAAGTTCACCTCCTATTGTAGAGGACTATCACTCACATTTGAAGTGACAAATGTCCTCACTTCGTAATATAGATTGAAAATGTTCCCTTCAGAGGCAGGATGGAGAAGCCCACTTTGCATATTAGGTTCAAAATTTTCAATCTTAGAGTAAGAGTGGACGCTTTCACCCCAAAGGATTGACTTGATCACTCTTTCTGAGTGGATGCAGTGTCCACTCCAAGCATAGGGTGAAATTACCACTTCAAAAAATTTAGAGAGCATTATAACTACGCACCCAATCCTCGTTAGCGTCATGTACATATAAATCATCAACAATTTATAAAACTTTTGCACGCCGAAGCTTGCTGACGAGAATCGGGTGCACGGATTACATCGACAAATTCATGCTACTATGTTTTTGACCTTATTTAAATCTCCTTTTCCAGTAATTATGTATTCATGAGGAGGTAGAGTTTAGTGTTGTGGTGTATTATTATTACTTTGATCCATGTACGTTTTAATGCCACAAATATGCTCATTTTCCTGACGCAATCATCACTGCTTTCCTAATGCACACAGAAAAAAATTAAAATTAAATATCGTTGAATGTAAAATTGTCCGCTGTTAAAGTGTGCATGCTATTTGGCGAAAGTTTATCCTAAGATGGAATAAAAGCTTTCGCCTGCTACGTCATTAGTAGCAATGGGAAAACAATTAGAAGAATAATTCTGATCTCATCTAATGCGTCACGCTGAAGTGAGCAAATTTCGGAAAAACATGTAGAATCAGCAACAGAAAACACAAATAAAACATTGTTCTTACTGATAAATTTCCTCCGAAATAGATTAGGCTATAGTTGACAAATCAGAACTTATGTATTACCACTTAGCAAAATGCAACTGACAGATGCAAATCTCCATTTCTCTCCAACTTCATGAAGTTAAGCGACGATAGATTATAAAGTGATAGATTATCCAGGCAAGGTTAAAAATTGGAAATTATCTTCGATTCGTGTAAAGTTTATTTGGCAAGGATAATTTTTGTTGCGGTGAATCTTTCATCTAGAATCGATGTAAACTTTATCTTTCATTTTTTTCTGTGCAACTATTGACAAGGTTTTGAGGTGCAGAGCTAACGTGAGGATTTATCCACTGCTATGGTTGGCTAAACCATACCTTATTGACAGATCTTTCAATAGACTATGTTTGAGGTATCCGAGGTCATTTGATGACCATGGATACTAAACATATAACCATATGATCTTAGTAATTAAAACGTAGACAATTTACTACTTAGATCAGGATATATATTTACTCTTATGTGATTCTCATGAAATTAGAGGAACAATACTTGAATTTACTAAGAAAAGTAAATTTTAAACATTTCTCTTGTAAACGTTCAAAACATGTGCTAGAAGTTTATTTCCGAAACGCAAGATAGCGGCACAATACCATGTTTAATTGGAATTTTACAGTATCTTATAGAGTTCGCAATCGCGAATAGGAATGCTCGGCGGGGACTCCACTTACAATACATGTAATGCAAGGTTCGTCATTCCAATACCATGTTTGCAATTTTACCTAACACTTGCATTGTAAAAGTGCTGTGGGGTCCCAAAAATTTGTGCAGTATAGATTAAGTAACCAATACTTCTTTTTAGTAAGGGCAGTGCAGGACCACGTACACTGGAGTTTTTAAAATGTATTTTGGAGTTTTTACACCTATAGAAGATAATAGAAGTCATGCATGAAGTACACTAATACCCTTTGGGTGTTTATATAATGTAATTTTTATTGCAAACATCTAAATAATTATGATTGAGCTATTATTCCTGCCAAGTAAATAAATAGTGCAGGAGTTAGAAAAATTTTATCAAGGGAAAAGATAAATCAGCTCGATAGACAAAAGCAGTTATATTTCCGACAGCTTCAATGAAGAAAGCCGCCTTTTTGAGAAACATGCCTTCATGATAAAGCATTTCAGATGGTAGCTTTGTAGCTTATCACTATTATCTCTGGTTTTAATTCCTGGGAGAGTTGCTACCTCAGAGGTTGATCAGCGCAAAACGTCTGGTAAGTTTATTATTTTTAATTGCAATGTCTGTCCGCGTTCAGACTTCGAAAGAGGTGAAGAAGAAGAAGAACAAGGAAACGAGGATACGTAGGTCGTAGAGAAGAAGAAGCTTGCAGAAGCAAACATGGCGGCAGGAAAGAATTTTAATTGCCAGAGCAACCGAGAGTCCGGATTATGGCTCTAAGGTTGAGGTCGAGCCCTGTTGCCCAGTACTGAGATGGGAACCAAACAGCTTGGTAGCCAATGGGATCATATATCAACTACTGCTTTGGTAGGCAGAAACAAAATGGCGTCCAAGATTAGATTGTTTTGTGCACCCTCCTCCCACTATCAAACTGGTATCTGCGGTCAATGGTATTGGAAGAAGTCCCAAGACTTTCTCATAAGACACGGGCAAAAAGAATATACTAATCTTACCGAATAGTCATGGCAGGCGTGTTTTATAACGTTTACATGAAACCCTGTGAGACACGCAGAAAATCCCATATAATTTACTGAAAGTTGTTGTGGAATTGACAGAAAAAACTATATTAATTTAAATTTTTTGGAATAGATCGAAATAGAGCTGCTTTTAACATCAGACAGCTGCAAATCATAGGTTTGGGTTCTTAAGACACTTAGTAAATTTAAAAAATTATAAAAAGCGCTGGATTCTAGATCAATTTAAAAATCTATACCCCCTTCCTCACATTACTCCCTTCCTCTCCGAGTGAATCACGCTTAGCCCGAAAAGGGAAATGGTTTAATAGTATAAAAATAATATATATGTTTGTTAAAAGTCGTATACATATATCTTTGTCAAAACAACGTGCTAACATGTGTTAAGTATTCTTGAATTGAATTCAGAATTCAGTAACTTGAGCTGAGTTGGATTTGCAATTAACTGAGCATGATGCTAATTTCGACCTATTTAGCCTGTAAAAATGTGCGAAGAGCATGTGCAATACAATCGTTTACAACATATGTAAAGCACCTGCCAGAAAAGCAATTGCGTTATCTTCAAGAACACTCGTTTCACATTCACAGAAGTGCTGCCGTAATCCGTGGCAGCGGATAATTTGAATGCATGTACATCTCCATTAATGTCAATTCTTTCAAAATATATATAGTCCATCTAGTTCCATACATTTGTGAGGAGTCAAAAAATTTATATCAGGATCAAACTTTTTAAAAACATTTCGACATTAATATTTCTGAATTTAGGTAATATATATATATATATGAGTAGCTAAATGTGCCGACATTGATGTGCTAGTAAAAATTGAGCATTTTATCTTCATCGTAAATAAGGCATATCTATAAGTTCATTTGACACAATCATCGTATATGTTAAATTATCTACTTTTAAAATCTTGTTGTCTCGGTGAAGAAAGGAGGGAGTCGGTTACATACTTGTGGCGTTTACACTTTTATACACTTTTCGCATTTCTTAAGGAAAAAGAAAAGCACTGCACCTTGCGTTATTCACCCCTTGCATGAATAGGTAACGCAAGTGAATAAGTACATGAGTACGGAGTACATATTTTAAAGAAGAGAGAAAAGACAAGAGTTCATATCTGTCAAGGTGTCGAGAAGTTTGTTGGTATTTTATGTGGGAGGATCGACTGCACCTGCCCACTAACACTGGCGCGAAAAGTCCCTTTATACCCTGTCTCCATTTACATACGGGCACACCGCGATTTACGCTGCCACAATGTAATTGTTACGTCTCTCCAGTTCTCACTCGACGGTTCTTTAATCAACGCGGTTATTTTCACTGAATTTGATCTTGCATTATTATTTCAAATTCACTCTGACTTCTTGGATAATTTGCAGGAATTTAATATAGCAACAAGTTGATAAATTCGTATACATTTGTAGCTTATTTACTAGGGACGACAAAATAGGTAAGGAGTTAGATAGAAGCATAAACGAAAGTAAGAAGGTTATTGGTAGAGTAAATATTACCAACAACCAAACTTACCTCTATTGATTCTCATTCTACCCCTGAATCTCTTTACCCTGATACTTCGGGTTTTTACACGGAGAAAAATGGATGTTCAAACGTAAAATCTAGATGTTCAGGATTAACATATTTTATGTTTATCTATAGGACAGCAATCTAGATTTTTAAAGTTAACATCTGTAGATATTAAAAAGTGAAATGCTACTTATTACATCCAAAATGTTTAACTGAAATATCCGAGATATTACATGTATGGTTATGTTAAGTGAGGTCTGTAAATATTTGAG
>JAAAKG020183719.1:0-25604 GCA_010014905.2 Druon quercuslanigerum
AACCAAAAATATGATTTTTTATCAAAAAAGTTCAATTTGATATCCAAGATGTGAATCTTCAACAAAAATTAATTTTCAACCAAAAATTTAATTGTCTACCAAAAAGTCATACTTTCATAAAGATAGTTTCATTTTCAGCCAAATAGTTAAACCAAAAATATGAATTAAAAAAAGTTAAATTTGAAACACAATAGTTAAACTAAAAATAATTATTTTTAACGGAAAAGTTAATTTTCAACCAAAAAGTTATATTTTCGTAAAAATAGTTTAATTTTCAACTGAATAGTTCAACCAAAAATATGAACTAACAAAAGGAGTTAAATTTTTAATCTAAAAGGTCGAATCAAAACGGTTGAATTTTCAACCCGAAAGTGTGATAGTTTTAACAAAAAAGTTATATTTTCATACAAATAATTAAATTTTTAACCAAATAGTTAAACAAAAAATATTAATTTTTCAAGTGATTTTCTATCAAAAAGTTAAATTTTATTAAAAATAGTTTCATTTTTATAAAAACGGTAATTTTCTACAAAAAGTTGAATTTTCATATAAATATTTCAATTTTTAACTAAAATAGTTAAATTTCAAACAAAAATTTAATTTTCAACCAAGAAGATTAATTTCCGGCCAAAAAAGAAGGATTGTCAACAAAATATGTGAATTTTTACCTAGAAACTATTAGTTTTTAATAAAAATAATAACTTTTAACTAGCAATAAGAAAGTTACATTGTTAGGTAAGAACAATTATTAACTTATTTATTATTTATTAAAATAAAAAATATATTTTCAACAAAAGCGATGTATCTTAAAAAATTTAATTTTCAGCAAGAGTTTATCACGAAAGACTATTTTTTAATCCGGCAGATAAATTCTATAAAAATGGCATATGCAGTTGAATTTTGAACCAAGGAGGTGAATCTTAAAAAAATATGATTAAAAAAATTGTTTAACTTTCAACAAAATAGTTCAATTTCTACCTAAAAAAGATACATTTTTGTCCAAATACACCAGAATCCCGATTTTTTAACCCCCGGTTTTGTAACTCCTGGAATTGCTGGCCCACGCAGTTTCTCAGGGAGCAGGGCAAGAGAGGGTTGCGACTCTCGTATCGGAAGGGCCGCATTGCGCGAGTACTCAGGCGAGTATATTGCGCAATATTATGCATTTCAATTGCAAATTGCTAATTTTCCAGCAAGAAGATTAATTTTTTAGTGTGAGTTTACCCCTCTATAATCGGTAACGTGCTTTATGGACCCCTTAAGAAATTTTCTGAAAAACAACATTTTTGAAAAATTGACGAAGAATTATTAATATTTATTCAGTTGAAAATACTGTAATTTTCGTCAAAATTGTTTATTTAAATATTATTTAATAATAAAATATAAAAAAAGCTTTATTTTAGATTTTAACTTTTCTCGTCTCTGGTTTTTAACACTCAGTGGCAATTCTGCCACATTTCTTATGGTAGTTAAGGACAACGATAAGCGCGATAGCATTGATAAGGTGATATGAAACGGCACGCGACTGCGATACAGACCCTATGCTCACAACTCATAATTGCACGTGTGAAAGATGATTCTGCACTTATTCTTCTTCCGCATTTTAGTTTAATAAATTATTTTCTAAATTACTTGAAAAAGCACCACATCAGAATAACAGAAATTTTAAATAAAATAATAATTTTAATGAACTACATTTTCTGTAAATAATTTTTTGAAATTATACTAGTTTCTTGCTTTTATTGACATGCCTCGAAAAATAAATACAGAGTGGTAGCAAAACATAATTTTCAGATACCCTGATTTTTTCCTGATTTTTCCGTGACCAATTTTTTATTTTCACTGACAGAACAAGAAATCTTGTCTCTAGTCTCGTCTCGAGTCTCGCCTCGAAACGACTCTTGTCTTGAATCATGTCTCGATTCTCGTCTCTGATCTCGTTTTGAGCCTCGTCTTAAATTTGGTCTCAAATCTCGTCTCGAGTCTTGTCTCGAATCGACTCTGTCTTGAATCATGTCTCGAATCTCGTATCTGATCTCGTTTTGAGCCTTGTTCTAAATTTGGTCTCGAATCTCGTCTCAAGTCTTGTCTCGAATCGAATCTTATCTTGAATTATGTCTCGAATCTCGTCTCTGATCTCGTTATGTGCCTCGTCCTAAATTTGGTCTCGAATCTCGTATCTGTTCTCGTTATGTGCCTCGTCTTGAATTTGGTCTCGAATCTCGTCTCGAGTCTTGTTTCGAATCGACTTTGTCTTGAATCATGTCTCGAATCTCGTATCTGATCTCGTTTTGAGCCTCGTCTTAAATTTGGTCTCGAATCTCTTCTCGAGTCTTGTCTCAAATCTTTTCTTGAATATTGTATCAAATCTCGTGTCAATCTCATCTTAAGTATTGTATCGAATCTCGTCTCGAATTTTCCATTAAATATTTGAACTTTTAACCGAATATAGTTGCATTTTCAATCAATTAGTTGAATTTCTAACAACAAAAATAATTTTTTTAACAAACAGTTGCATTTGCAACCAAACAACTGAACTTTTAAGGCAAAAAGACATTTTCAGAAGACAGTTGAATTTTTAACCTTAATAGTTAAATTTTCAAACAAGAGGGCGAATTTTTAACAAAATATGTAATAATTGATATTTTAATCAAAAGAGACTAATTTTAAAACCAAAAAGAAGAATTGTTAAGCAAAAAGAACAATTGCTTACCAAAAATTCAAATTTTCTAGAAAATACAACAATTTTCAAGCAAATACTTGAATTTTTAATTATAAAATATAATTTTTTTACTAAATAAAAAAGTTCATTATTTAGTAAAAAATTTATTTTTACAAAAAACTAATTTTTAACAAAATAATAAAATTTTTAAAAACAAGCAGATAAATTATTAAATAAAATGATAAACTGTCACTAAAAAGACACATTTTCCACGAAAATAAATTTTGAACCAAAAATGGATCAAATTATAATTTTAGTTGAAAAAAATAATTTTAAACGAATAAACAAATGTAGTTCAAACTTTAACAAGTAGTTGAATTTTTAAGTAAATTGATTAATCTTCACATAAAATAGGTTATTTTTCAGTTTAAAGAAATAATTTTCAACTAACAAAAAATAGATTTCCAACCATAAGGATGAATTTTTCACTAAAAGGATAATTTATTCACATTAAAACATATTTTTTAAATACAAACTATTTTAATTTTTAATAAATCCAAATAGTCGAACTTTCATGCAAAATAACTTAATTTTCTTAAAAACGGTTGAATTTTTGAGTAAGAAAAGCTAAATTTTTTCAATCAAAAGCGAATTATTTACAAAAGAATTTACAAGAATTAAAAAAGAAATTTCCTCATGAATTTTTAATAAACAAAAAATAGTAGAATAGTAGAGTTTTTAACGAAACAAAAAAATAGAATATGTAATATTTTCCACCTAAAATAGTTTAATTCTCTTATTAGTTTTTATTAACTTAATTTGCAAATAAGCGAAAAAAATGACAAAAAAAAGGGAAGTTGCTTGAAAAAATTTAAATATAAATAAAGCCGGCTATAATTCTATTTTTCTTAAATCAACAAAATTTTGTAGGCAAAATTTGTTTATCTTGTAAATTTGATTTACAAATTCAACTTTTTTTTTACAAAATATTAGAAAATCTTATTATTTTAAGAAAAATACAATTATACACGAGTTTTAATATTTCAGCAAAAATTTTCAAACTGCGAATTTTTGTTTTTGATAAAAATAATTCCAATTTCCACTTGCCAAATAACAAAAATATAAATAAAGCCTTTTAGAGAAAATTGATTTAAAAGATTTTCAGAACCACCGCCATTTTTTAAAGTTCTATTACGCATTACGTAGTTTAAAACAATTTTTAAATAAATTAAAAATTATAGATAAAAAATATTTAATTAAAAATCATTTTAAAAATAACGTTCTTTGTGCCGAAACGCTTTAGTCACTGCATTATGCAATTCCTGTCTGATTTGAAATGAATTCTTCTTTATTAAAAAATAAATTTTTTAATAATTACATTACTAATAAATAAATAAACAAAAATAAGATTTTATTTTCCAGTGTCAATAAACGCATTTCTACGTGCTTTGCACCTTCTTCAATTGTTCTTGAAGCATTCCTCAGCAATCGTTACTGTCGCAATTGTAAAAGGTTCATGCGATAAGAGGACTTTTGTGAGAGCGCACGTGAGAACATGCACGTGTACTGCAATATTTGCGATTATTTGATTAATGTGAAGAGAATTTCTTTTTCAAACAATAACTGCTCAATCCAGCAGAATAGAATCATCATTTGCAATAAAAGAAATGCACGAAGTAGAAAATAAACTTCTTTTTGTAAAAAATAGAAAATAATATTTGGTCAATAATAATATAAATAATATTACACTAAAGGATTTTGTTTCTCATAGGATATCAAATCTCGTCTCGAATCTCGTCTTGAATTTTCTCTAGAATCTCGTCTCGAATCTTGCCTTTGTGTTAAGCCTCGTCTTGAGCCTCTTCTCGAATCTCGTCTCGAATCTCGCCTCGAATCTTGTCTCGAATTTAGTTAAACAATTCGTTGAACCTATTCTCAAATATCGCCTTGAGTCTCGCCTCGAACCTGGCCTCGAGCCTCGTCTTGAATCTCGTCTCGAGTCTCATCTCTCAATTTCTTAAAAAAGTAAGACAGACCAAATTTCTAAATTTCTATCTCCAGACCACTTTTTTACACTTTTTAAGGTATTCTTTAAATTTAAATAGCTCTGGAAAAATATAAAATAAAATGTCTTCTCTCAGGCAATAATGGGCTTTGTTTGATAAAAATGTATGCAATTTGGAATCTTTTCTGTAAAGTTTAATAAATAGAAGATAGAATTCTGTGGTTTGAAATAAGAAAAAAGTTACTCCTACCGCACTGAATAAGAGAGATTTTAATAGTTTCCCACATCTTGGACCAAAAGTGGTTTTTGTTTTTTTATTTTTAATAAAATTTTCAAATTTGAAATTTAAATTTAAATTTAATTTTTTTTTTAATTTTTAAATTTTATAATTTTATTTTTCGTATATGGAATTCCTCTTAATTAAATTTTAAATATAAATATAAAAACTTAATTTAAAAAAATGCTTCAATCCACATTTTACTCTTAGTAAAAGAAGGTAAATACAGTAATTAAAAAAAGTGATTACTGAGTTTTGAAAATAATTTGACTGAGTAAATTATTAAAGTATGCTTTGACTGAAAAATAATTATTTTATAATAGTTTTTTAAATAATTTAAATAAATTATTAATATTAAATTAAAATAATTTTTTAGGAAGCTCATCGTTGTGGCTTGAAAATTTATCATTTTGTATAAAACTTCTTTCTTTATCAACTAAAGATTATTTTAAAATTCATAATTCAAATCTTATTAAAATTTTTTTTTATTGTGTTTTCAGAAATTTAATTTTTTTTGGTAAAGGTTTCAACTACTTTGTTGTAATATAATATTGCTTAAATGACTTTTTTCAAAATTATTTTTCTTTTTGATTGAGAATGAATTTCTTTAGATTAGAATTTAACTATTCCACTTTTTATAGGAAGTTGATCTTTTTTTAGATGAAAATTCAACTATTTTTTAAAATCTTTTATCTAAAATGTTAACTGTTACTTTTTTTGTTGAAAATTCATGAATTTAAACATTCATTTTTTTATTATTTAAATTATGTTTTTGTTGTAAATATAATTTTTCCATTTCTGGCTAATAATTTCTTTTTTTATTGTAAGAGAATTAACTTTTTTGTTACAAATTTAAATTTTTGGTTGAAAAATTACCAGAATTACACCAAATTCGTCATTGGCTACAAATTTGTCAATTTTTATTAACTTTTTTTATTCTTCTATTGTTTTACTGAATTGATTGTTCTACTAAACAATCTTTATTTGTTGAAAATTCTTCGTTTTAGTTCTCAAATTATTCGATTTGGTTGAAAATTCAGACTTTTGATTGCGAATTTATCTATTTTGTTGAAAATTCTTTTCTTTTTTAGCAATTGAATTTTTTTTCCTAAAAATTTTACTTTTATATTTTTAATTCAAAGATGATGATTTTTCCAATTCATCTATTTCTTGAAAAATTTATGTATTTTGATGAAAATTAATCTTTCTTGGCAAAAACTTAATTATCTTGTTAGAAAATTCGTATTTTTTGTGTTTTAATTCATATTTTTTGGTGGAAAATTCACCTTATTAAATATTAAATCCAACTCTTTTTGATTAAATTTTGATCTTTTTTGATTAAAAATTAAACCCTCGGGTCGAAAATTCAAGTATTTAGTCCAAAATTCAACAATTTTATTGAATCTGGCTTTAAACCTCGTATTTAGCCTCGTCTCGAGCCTCGTCTTGATTCTCGTCTCAGTCTCGTCTCGGATTTCGTGAAAAAGTAAGAGGGACATAAATACAACAATTTATACAAAAATTAGTTTATTCTTGTTAAAAATGCAACTAATTAGCTTAAAATGCGACAGTCTGTCTGAATTCTAGTTGAAAATTTATCCCTTCCGTTCAAAAAGTTAAAAATTCAAATTGTTTTATTGAAAACTCGTATTTTTTGTTTTTAAATTCATCTTTTTTGGTAGAAAATTCAACTTATTTAGTTGAAATATCTACGATCAAATTTTTTTAAAATTTATCTTTCTTAGTTGAAAATTTAATTATTTTGCTGCAAATCCAACTCTTTTTTATTAAAGTTTAATCTTTTTTAATTAAGAGTTAAACTATCCGGTTAAAAATTCAAGTATTTGGTCAAAAGTTCAACAAATTTATTGAATCTGGCTTTAAACCTCGTATTTGGCCTCGTCTCGAGCCTCGTCTTGATTCTCGTCTCAGTCTCGTCTCGGGCTTTGTGAAAAAGTAAGAGGGACGTAAATACAACAATTTATATAAAAATCAGTTTATTCTTGTTAAAAATTCAACTAATCTCTTTCTTTCAAAATGTAACTATTTGATTAAAAATTCAAATTGTTTTATTGAAAATTCGTATTTTTGGTTTTTAAATTCATCTTTTTTTGTAGAAAATTCACCCTATTTAGTTAAAATATCTACGATAACATTTTTTTTACATTTATATTTCTTAGTTGAACATTTAATTATTTTTCTCAAAACCCGAATCTTTTTTATTAAAGTTTAATCTTTTTTGATTAAGAATTAAACCATCTGGTTGAAAATTCAAGTATTTAGTCAAAAATTCAACAATTTTATTGAATCTGACTTTAAACCTCGTATTTGGCCTCGTCTCGAGCCTCGTCTTGATTCTCTTCTCAGTCTCGTCTCGAACTTCGTGAAAAAGTAAGAGGGATGTAAATGCAACAGTTTAGATAAAAATTAGTTTATTTTTGTCAAAAATTTATCCCTTTCGTTCAAAATCTAACTATTTGGTTAAAAATTCAAATTGTTTTATTGAAAACTCGTATTTTTTGTTTTTAAATTCATATTTTTTGGAAGAAAATTCACCTTATTTAATTGAACTATCTACGATCACTTTTTTTTAAATTTATCTTTCTTATTTGAAAATTGAATTATTTTGTTGAAAATCCAACTCTTTTTGATTAAGGTTTAATCTTTTTTTAATTAAGAATTAAACCATTCGGTTAAATTTAAAGGTTTTAGTCATAAGTTCAACAATTTTATTGAATCTGGTTTTAAACCTCGTATTTAGCCTCGTCTCGAGCCTCGTCTTGATTCTCGTCTCAGTCTCGTCTCGGATTTCGTGAAAAAGTAAGAGGGACGTAAATGCGACAGTTTAGATAAAAATTAGTTTATTCTTGTTAAAAATTCAACTAATTGGCTTAAAATGCAACAGTCTGTCTGAATTCTAGTTGAAAATTTATCCCTTTCTTTCAAAATGTAACTATTTGGTTAAAAATTTAAATTGCTTTATTGAAAATTCGTATTTTTTGTTTTTAAATTCATCTTTTTTGTAGAAAATTCACCGTATTTAGTTGAAATATCTACGATCAAATTTTTTTTTAATTTATCCTTCTTAGTTAAAAATTTAATTATTTTGTTAAAAATTCAACTCTTTTTGATTAAAGTTTAATGTTTTTTGATTAAGAATTAAACCATCCAGTTGAAAATTCAAGTATTTACTCAAAAGTTCAACAATTTTATTAAATCTGGCTTTAAACCTCGTATTTGGCCTCGTCTCGAGCCTCGTCTTGAATCTCGTCTCAAGTCTCGTCTCGAACTTCGTGAAAAAGTAAGAGGGATGTAAATGCAACAGTTTAGATAGAAATTAGTTTATTCTTTTTAAAAATTTATTCCTTTCGTTCAAAATGTAACTACTTTGTTAAAAATTCAAATTGTTTTATTGAAAATTCGTATTTTTTGGTAGAAAATGATCTCCTTATTATATTTTTTAATTCAACTAATTGATTGAAATTTGAACTGTATTCTTAAAAATATATTCTCTTTGGTCACTATTTACAACTTTAGTTGAAAAATCGTTTATTTAAAAAAAATTTTGTTCTTTGAAAATTTAAATATTCCATTCTTGCTCGAAAATTGACTGAGTTGAAAAGTCACTTTTGACTGATTAATCAAGCGTCGAATCCGCATTATTTGAATCAGTAAAAACTGACTTTGAATCAGTGAGTTTTGAATGAAGACTTTCAGTGAAAATAAAACAACAAATAAAGAAAATGAGTGTAAATAATGATTTATATTGTAAATAATTTGTTGTGTAATAACTTCTTGGGAAACAAAGAAAAGGGGGATTTGATGGGTGATCGAACGTTCGTCCGTTCGTTGGTCGGCTGGTCGGCAAAAATAAAATAAAATGAAAAGGCAAGACGAGTGGAAATTTTGTGACGTCAAGCAGTTTGGAAGAGCAGGCGAACCAACTAAGAATCTTGCGCCGCCCCAGCTCGCTGACCCAATACGAACTTTGAACCGGACCAACTCATCCCCCCCCCCTCTCTCACTCTCTCCCTCTCGCTCGCTCTCTTTGTATTTCTTTGAATCATACGTGGAAATATTGACTTTACAGTCTATAATAATTATCACGATTTCCATCAGATGTTAAACATTACAAACTTCACAGCCGAAAATCCTGGCTCTAAAAGAAGAGAGGAAATAGGGCGATTTTTCACAAAAACAGGGAAATAATAGGCGAAGATATTCTTTTAAATTGTCAACCAAAAACATTAATTTTTCTAAAAGAATAGATAAATTTTCGAAAAAATCCTTGAACTTTTTTCACAAAAAAATTTAGTTTTCAGTGAAAAAAATATTACTTACAATAAAAAAGAATTTTCAAAAAAATAGTTCAATTTTTAAAACCAAAGCGATGAATTTTAAAACTAAAAAAAAAAAACAAATTTACAAGTAAAAATGATACATTTTTAACCAGGAATAAGACTTTCATTTTACAGTAGAAAAATAATTTCTAAAAAAATGAGTTTTCAACTGAAATGATTAATTTTACAACCAAAAAGATCAATTTTCCATTGAAAGGGATACGTTTTAAACCTAGAAATAGAAAAGTTAAAATTTCTGTACAAGAAAAAATTTGAACAAAATAATTAAATTATCAAAACCAAAAAAAGTAATTTTCTAAAAAAAGAGTTTAATTTTCAATAAAATAGACAACCTTTGAAAACAATATTTGATTTTTTTCCCAAAAATGTTTTTTACTAAAAAAGATAAATTTTTAAGCAGAAATAGAAAAGTTAAATTTGCTGTAAAAAAGTGCATAAAAAAAAGAATTTTCAAGAAAATAATTAAAATTTCAAAACTAGAGAGATTTATCTTCAACTAAAATAATGAATTTTCCAACTAAAAAGATGAATTATGAATTAAAACATTTTCCTAAATTTTCAACCTGAAATAGAAAAATTACAATTGCAGTAAAAAATTATTTCTAAAGAGATAATTTTTTTGACCAAAATAACAAAGTTCTTAAAACAAAAGAGATGAATTTTTCAACTAAAGAGACAAAATTTTGACTAAGAAAGTACATTTTTACCAGAAATATAAGAATTACATTTGCAGAAAAAAATTAATCTAAAAAAAACGAATTTCTTAACAAGATAAATAAATTTTCAAAACCAAAGAGATGAATTTTTTAAATAAAAACAAACAAATTTACAACTGAAAAAGATACATTTTTAACCAGAAATAGAACATTTCATTTTACAGTAGAAAATTAATTTCTAACAAAAAATGAATTTTCAACTAAAATGATGAAATTTACAACTAAAAAAGATAAATTTTCAATTAAAAGGGATACATTTAAAAACCAGAAATAGAAAAGTTAAAATTGCTGTACAAGAAATAATTTTAAGTAAGTAATTAAATTATTAAAACCAAAAATATTAATTTTCTGAAAAAAGAGGTTAATTTTCAATAAAATAGACAAATTTTGAAACCAATATATGATTTTTTTTACGAAAAATATAAAACTTCCAACCAAAATGATGAATATTCCAATTTAAAATAAAACAAATTTTCAACTAAAAATTATAAATTTTTAACGAGAAATAGAAAAGCAAAATTTGCTGTAAAAAAAGTGCCTACAAAAAAAGAATTTTCAAGAAAATAATTAAAATTTCAAAACTAGAAAGATGAGTTTTCAACTAAAATGATGAATATTATAACTAAAAAGACAAGGTTTCAAGTGAAAAGATCCACTTTTTACCAGAAATAAAAAAGTCAAACTCAGTACAAAAATATTATTTTTTAACAAAATACATAAATTTTCAAGACAATAATCAAATTTTCAAAAACATAGAAATAAATTTTAGAACTGAAAAAAATTGCAACTAAAAAAGATACTAAAGAGACAAAATTCCAACTAAGAAAGTCAATTTTCACCAGAAATATAAGAATTAAATTGTTAGAAAAAATTAATTTCTAAAAAAAAAAAACAAATTTTCCAATTAAAAAGATAAGATTTAAAATAAAAGGGATAAATTTTCAACACGATACAGAGAATTTAAATATGCAATGCAAGAAAAAATTTATAAAAATTTTTTATAAAAAAATAATTAAATAACAACTTTACAATAATACAATTTTCGAATGAATGAATTTTTTACCAGAAAAATGATGAATTTCACAACTAAAGAGAAAACTAATTTTCAACTAAAAAAGATAAATTTTCAACCTAAAAATAAAAGTTCATTTTCAGTAAAAAAAATTAGTTTCTACAAAAAAAAAGAATTTTGAAAAAATAATAAAAATTTTCAAAACCAAAGGAGATGAACTTTCTACCTAAAAGGATAAATGTTCCAACTAAAAAGACAAAATTTAAATTAAAAGGGGTACATTTTCAACACGAAACAGAAAATTTAAATATGCAATACAAGAAAAAATGTATCGAAAAAATTTTTCAACAAAATAATTAAATAAAAACTTTATAATAATACAATTTTTGAATGAAAATATCAATTTTATAGAAAAAGTAGATGAATTTTCAATAAAAGAGAAAAATTTTGAAAACAATAGATGAATTTTTTACCAAAAATTATGAATTTTTCAACTAAAGAAAAAACAAATTTTCAACTGAAAAAGATAAATTTTTTTAAAAAAATAAAAAAGTTCAGTTTCAGTAAAAAAATTAGTTTCTACAAAAAAAAAAGAATTTTGAACAAAATAATAAAAATTTTCAAATCCAAAGGAGATGAATTTTCACCTAAAAGGATAAATGTTCCAACTAAAAAGACAAAATTTAAATTAAAAGGGATAAATTTTCAACAGGAAATAGAAAATTTAAATATGCAATACAAGAAAAAATCTATAAAAAAATTTTTCAACAAAATAATTAAAAAGCAACTTTACAATAATACAATTTTTTACCAAAAATGATGAATTTTCCAGCTAAAAAAGATAAATTTAAAAAAAAATAAAAAAGTTCATTTTCAGTAAAAAAATTAGTTTCTACAAAAAAAAGAATTTTGAACAAAATAGTTAAATTATCAAAGACAAATATATAAATTCTAATCCATTTTTGACTGTAAATTTACACTTTATAGGTTGAAAATTAAATACTAGGGTCATCAAAAATTAATTTTGAATTTTTTAATTATATTCACCTGTGAGGTTGAAAATATAACTCAAAATTTAACAATTATTGTTGAAAATTCGTTCTTCTTTTTACTACAAATTAATTTTTTGTCTGAAAATTTCCCTAATCAAGTTTTAAATTGAGATTTATACCATTCCACCATTTTTTTAATTTTCTTAAAAAAATCGTTTTCTTAGCTTGAAAAATTAACTGTTTTTAGTTGAACTTTAATTTTTTTATAGGAAAATTCGTCTTTTGGGTTAGAAAATTAATCCCGCTTGATGAAAATTAATCTTTTTTTGTTTTTGTTAAAAATTCTTTGTTTTCGTCAAGTTCAACTGGTTAACAAATCGTATTTTGGTAGAATAGTCATATAATCAATTTTTATATCATTAAATTTAAATATATTTAATCAATCCAAAATTTATCTAATATTAATGTTTTCAGGTTGAAAATTCAAATAATTTGATAAAGTCATTTTCTTAAATTGAAAATTGAACTATTTTCTTAAAAATTCGTCCTTTTGAATGGGAAATATACTTACTTGTTGAAAATTTAACTATTTGATTAAAAGTTGAACTATTTTTTTAAAATTTGTATTTTTAATAAAAAACTAACAAACAAATTTAATAAAAATTAGAAAATCTTAAAAAATTAAACTGTTTCACATTGAAAGCAAAATATGGAACTCACATTAATTTGATTTCATCATTATTCTCCTTTTTTAAAATCACCCTATTTCCCCTCTTTTAAAAAATTTTGGTTAAAATTTTTTTCGGGGGCGGAGGGGAATCCCTCCCCTCCAAAATTATTTCAAACAGGGTAAATAGGGCAATTTTAAAAAAAATTATAAGAATAAAATCGTTTAAATAAAATTAATGTCCAAAATAGCCGAAAATTGGTAACATACTAAGTCCTTCATAGACGCCCCTAAATACATAAAAGCATTACAAAATAAATTTTTAACTACTATTTCGAAACGAGAACCAGATAATATTTTAAAATCTTGAACTCGTGTGGTCTAAAATTTAAAACTCGAATGGCAGTTCAACCTTGTTTCCTAAGAATGGTAATTAAATAAGCTACTTTGGCTACTATCCATCCATACTAGAAAATTGTTCATTGGGGATATTAAATCGCAGTTTAAAATACTTTTTAGGCATAAGTGGGTCATAAAAGTGTCGTTAAGTCTAAACACAGTAAGTAAGCTAAGCCTTGAAATTTAGGTCTCTTGGTGATTCTTTGAAACACAAATTTAATGAAGAACCAACAGACTCTTGAGCGACTGACCTTTCCCATGTGGGGTTGCAGTTAGACTTTTTAACTTGAGATTAGAAAAAAATTTTTTTACGATGACTCGGCATTTCTGTTTTGATAAAAACCAGGGGTATAAAGCTTTTTTATAACAAAAAATTTTAATTATTAATAGTTCTGGCAGTATCTGAGAAGAGTTGAAACAATTTTTAATGAGGAAGAGAAATTAGGATTGAATCAAGAAATATTGAACAAAATTTTAATTAACAAAGTTAATTTTTAAGACGAAAAAAGAATTTTTAACGAAATTGTTCGATTTTAAATAAAAGAGATTAATTTTTTAACGGATGTTTCAACCAAAAAAGATTTCAATTTTAATCAAAAAAGATGAATTTTTAACGAAAGATGTATATAATAGCTAATATTTCAACGAAAAAAATATTTCAAATTTCAATACTAAAACAATTAAATTCAAACAAAAAAGATGAAAAATTCAACAAAATTTACGAAATCTCAGCTAAATAGTTTAAAATTTCAACTAAAAGAAGATCAATTTTCAACTAAAAAGGATTGCACAAAATATTAATTAACAAAATTAATTTTCAAGGAAAAATAAGAATTTTTAACAAAATCGTTCAATTTTCAACATAAGAGAATAATTTTTAACTGAAATGACAAATCTTAAACTTAAAGATTAATTTTCAAACAAAAAAATGTAATAGGGGATATTGCAACCAAAAACGATTTCAATTTCAATCAAAAAACAGTTTTATCCCTTTCTATTATCTTCACTTTAATTGCCAACAAATCTCAAGAATAGAATTTATGCAAACACTCACACTTTTCTAACACCAAAAATATAAACAATTGAAAAATCCATTATTAACAGATTTTTTAAATATTAATGCAAAGAAATGCTTGGAATTATAAATAATAGGCCGTGGCTATGGATACCGCAATTTTGGTATAAATAGTCGAATTGTTTCGGTAGAAATAAAGCTGGAAAAGGGGCTAACGTGTACCGAAATTTTGCTTCAAATGGAGAGCTTTTATCAAAATTTATGTAAAAATAGAGTTGGAAAATAAGTTATTTATGCCGGAATTTAGGTACAAATAGAGCTGGAAATGGGGCTTTTTGTACTGAAATTGCAGTTTAAATACGGTTGGAAAAGGGGCTATTTGTAACGAAATTTTAATTTAAATGGATGTGAAAAAGGGTTTATTTTACTGAAATGTTGGTACAAATAGAGCTGAAATTGTTTCGGTAGAAATAAAACTGGAAAAGGGGATAACGTGTACCGAAATTTCGGTTCAAATAGAGTTGAAAAAGGGTCTGCTTTTATCAAAATATATGTAAAAATAGAGTTGGGAAAGAGGTTATTTGTGCCGAAATTTAGGTACAAATAGAGCTGGAAAGGGGGCTATTTGCACCGAAATTGTAATTTAAATAGGGTTAAAAAGGGGCTATTTTACTGAAATTTTGGTACAAATAGAGCTGAAAATGGGGTTATTTTACTGAAAATTGGGTATTAACAGAACTGGAAAATGGGCTATCTCTACTGAAATTTTGGTACACATAGAGCTGGAAAAGGGGCTATTCGTACCAAAATTTATCTCCGAATTGAGCTGGAAAAGGAGCTTTTTTGTACCGATATTTCGACACAAATGGAGCTGGAAAAGGGGCCATTTCTACTGAAATTTCGATTAAAATAGAGTTGAAAAGGGTCCGTTTGTAATGAAATTTCGGTTTAAATAGAGTTGAAAAAAGGTCTGCTTTTATCAAAATTTATGTAAAAATAGAGTGTAAAAATGGTGAATCTTAAACTTAAAGATCAATTTCCAACCAAAGATATAAATTTCAATTGATACAATGAACCTTAAAAAAAATGTTAGAAAGGTGAATTTTCAAACAAAAATGTAATAGCGGATATTTCAACCACAAAAGATTTCAATTTCAATCAAAAAACAGTTGAAAAATGGTATAGTTAAATTTTCAGTAAAAAAATTAATTTTGAATTAAAAAGCAGTGAATTTTCGACAAAGTAGTCAAATCTTTAATCAAATAGTTAAATTTTTAACCAAAAAAGTTTATGTTTCAAACAAAAAGATTAATTTTCTACCACAAAGACCAATTTTCGATAAAGTACAAAAAGTTTAAATATAAAAGTTGAATTTTTAACTTAAAAAAAATTTACTTACAATAACGAATAATTCAAAAAATAGTAAAATTTAAACTAAATAAATAAATTTCTAACTAGATATATAATTTTCAAACAAAAAATATTTCAATTTTCAATAAAAAATAAATTAAATTCAAACAAAAAAGATGAAAATTTCAACAAAATGTACGAAATCTCAGTCAAATAGTTAAAAATTTCAACTAAAAGAAGATTAGTTTCAACTTAAAAGGATTGCACAACATTTTAATTTAAAAAATTAATTTTTGAGAAGAAAAAAGAATTTTTTACAAAATCGTTCCATTTCCAACAAAAGAGATTAATTTTTAACTAAAATGATGAATCTTAAACTAAAAAAATTAATTTTTAACCCAAGAGATAAATTTTAATTGATACAATGAATCTTAAAAAAAATCTTAGAAAGATGAATTTTCAGCAAAAAAATGTAATAGCGGATATTGCAACCAAAAAAAATTTTAATTTCAATCAAAAAACAGTTCAAAATGGTATAGTTAAATTTTCAGTTAAAAAAATTAATTGTGAATAAAGAAGCAATGAATTTTCCACAAATGAGTTAGAAATAAAATAGTTAAATTTTCAGTTGAAAAAATTAATTTTGAATAAAAAACAACGCATTTTCCACAAAGTAGTCCAATTTTTAACCAAATAATTAAACTTTTTACCAAAAAAGTTTATGTTTCAACCAAAAAGATTAATTTTCTACATCAAAGGCCAATTTTCTACAAAATACAAAAATTTTTAAATAAAAAGTTGAATTTTTACCTACAAAAAATTTACTGACAATAACGAATAATTTAAGAAATAGTTAAATTTTAACTAAAGAAATAAATTTCTAACTAAATATATAATTTTTATCCCAAAAAAATATTTCAAGTTTCAATAAAAAAATGAATTAAATTCAAACAAAAAAGATGAAAAATTCAACAAAATGTACGAAATCTCAGTTAAATAGTTAAAAATTTCAACTAAAAGAAGATCAATTTTCAACTAAAAAGGATTTCACAACCTTTTAATTTAAAAAATTAATTTTTTAGAAGAAAATTTTTTTTTACAAAATCGTTCAATTTTCAACAAAAGAGATTAATTTTTAACTAAAATGATGAATCTTAAACTAAAAAAATTAATTTTCAAACCAAGAGATAAATTTCAATTGATATAATGCATTTTTTTAAATCTTAGAAAGATGAATTTTCAACCAAAAATATAATAGCGGATATTTCAAACAAAAAAGATTTCAATTTTATTCAATATACAGTTCAAAATGGTATAGTTAAATTTTCAGTTAAAAAATTAATATTGAATGAAAAAGCAATGGATTTTCCACAAAAGAGTTAAAAATAAATTATTTAAATCTTCAGATGAAAAAATTAATTTTCAATACAAAAAAACAACGAATTTTCCACAAAGTAGTGAAATTTTTAACCAAATAGTTAAACTTTTTACCAAAAAAGTTTATGTTTCAACCAAAAAGATTAATTTTCTACAACAAAGACCAATTTTCTAAAAAATACAAAAATTTTAAAATAAAAAGTTACAGTTATACAGTTCAAAATAAAATAGTTAATTTTTCAGTTGAAAAAATTAATTTTCAATAAAAAAACAATTAAGTTCAACCAAAAAAGATAAATTTTGAAGAAAATACACGAAATCTCAGGTAGATAGTTAAAATTTCAACTAAAAAGCATTGCACAACATTTTAATTAAAAAAATTAATTTTTAAGAAGAAAAAATTTTTTTTACAAAATCATTCAATGTTCAAAAAAAGAGATTAATTTTTAACTATAATGATGAATCTTAAACTAAAAAAATTAATTTTCAACCAAAGAGATAAATTTCGATTGATACAATGAATTTTTTTTTTAATCTTAGAAAGATGAATTTTCAATAAAAACATATAATAGCGGATATTTCAACCAAAAAGGATCTTCATTTTAAATAAAAAACAGTTAAAAATGGTATAGTTAAATTTTCAGTGAAAAAAATTAATTTTGAATAAAAATGCAATGAAATCTCATCTAAATAGCTCAAACTTCAACTAAAAAAGATAAATTTACAAGAAAATACGAAAAAGCAAAATTTTTATTAAAAAAAATTTTATTTCGTTAAAAAAGCAACGAATTTTCGACAAAGTATTTACACTTTCAACCAAATAGTTAAATTCTTAAATAAAAAAGATTATGTTTCAACAGAGAAGATTTATCTAGAAAAAATACGAATTTCCAACAAAATACAAGAATTTTTAACTAAAAAGTCGAATTTAAAACTAAAAAAATTTAATTTTCAATAAGAAAACTAATTATTATTAGCAAAATATTTTAATTTTGAACCGAAAAAAATAATGTAAAAATATGTTTTCAAACAATAAGTTGAATTTGTTACTAAAAAGATAGTTTGAAAACTGAAATTGGAATATCTTACTTTTCATAAAAAAAAATTATTTTTCGAACAAAAAACAACGAATTTTCCAAAAAGTAAAAATACTTTTAAACAAGCATTTAACTATTAACCAAAAAAGAGTTTTTGAAGCAAGAAGATTAATTTACTATAAAAAACAAATTTTTAAGAAATAACAAAAATTTTCAAGAAAAAAAAATAATTTTAACAAGTATAAAAGGATATATTAGCAAAATAGTTAAATTTTTAAACAAAAGAATGTATTTTTTAATAAAATTATGGATCTCAAAAAACACCATTCTTTCACTTCGATGTTTAAATTATCAAATTAAAAAAATAAATTTTCTACTAAATGAGAAATTTTTTAAATAAAATATATTTTGCAGCCTAAAAAGATTAATTTAAAAAAGACATAAATTTTCCACCAACTACTTGAATTCCTTTTTAAGAAATACCCATTTTGAACTTAAAATGGAGTATCTTAAATTTCAGTTAAAAAACTGAAATTAAAAATTTCTTAAACAACCGATTTTTCACGAAGGATTTAAACTTCTGATCAAATAATTAACTGCTTAACCTTAATTTTGAAACAAAAAGTTAAATCTACAAATAAAAAATATATATTTTAACTAAAAATAACGAATTATTAACAAAATAGGTAAATTTTTAAACAAAGAAATAATTTTTCTACTAAGAATAATGAATCTTTAATAAAAAATGTAACTTAGATAATTAATTTATCAACGCAAAAATTAATTTTCTATCAAAAAAAGACAAAATTTAAACAAAATAAATAAATTTTCAACTAAAAAAGATCAAATTCAAACCGAAACCAAGTACTTGGTATTTCAATAAAAAAAGAAGAAGTTTAAACAAAATAGATTAATCATTAACTAAAACGTTTAATTTTTAACTAAATAAGCTCACTTTTGAATAAAAAACTGAATTGTGGACATTTCAATTCACAAAATTAATTTATAATATAAAAAAACGAATTTCTAAAAAAATCATTAAGTTTTCAACCAAATAATAAAATTTTGAACCCAAAATATTAATTTGCTATTAAAAGTCTAATTCTTCATAAAATACATTTATTCTACTAAAAAAGAACAATTTTCAACGGAAGAGGTGAATCTTTAAAAAAAAGTTAAATTTTTATAAAACAGTATAATAGTTGAATTTTCAAAAAAAAAATAAATTCTCAACCGAATAGAGTAATATTAATATATATAATATATATATAATCGAAATATAATAGTAGAATTTAAAATTAATTTAAATTAAACTTTTATGGGTGGTATCCAAGTATGATCTATTTAAAATTGAAAGTGAGTTTTATTTATTTTTTTAAATTTAAATTTCATTTCACGAAGAGGAAAAATTGGCCGAATTTCGATCCCTACTGCTTAAAATTAAAAAATTATTTTTTCAAAATTATATAATTTGAGTCTTAATAAAATTAAAGGTTAAAATTAAAAAATTTTAAATCACGCAATTTTCAAATTATTAAATATAGGGATTACCTACTTTTTAGAATACCCCTGAAATCTGTTGAAATTTTCGGAAACTCCTGAGAAAGTCATCTATCCTTTTTGAATCCCTCAGATTAATATCTTTTGAGATACACTTAACTCCCGATATAATGACGGTTTCGGCCATTCCTTATTGTATTTGGACGCATGACGCAACCTTATGCAACTAATGCGCTAAGAGTGCGGTCCTCTTGCTGTTTGTCACGCTTGACTGAGAACAGCATCAATTCTAGGAATATCATAAACCAGGGGTTATTATATCGGGAGTTGAGTGTACTAGAGAAAAAAAATGTTGAAAAAGTAAAAAAAAATGTTAATAAATTAATTTCTATCAATTTGCGCCAAAAAACTTTTCAGGAGTTTTAACAGGGATGCAAAAGAAACCCCTACGCTAAGTATCAAGTTACAACTCTTAGGTAACCTTCCTGGAAGTATATATACCCAATTTTGAAAACAGGACTAGGCTTTACAAAGACGTAAATTTTGAAGTTTTTTAATTTGAAAAATGGGAGACGAGAGAAGTTTTCCATAATCCGTATATTTAGGATCGAGATTCGAGAAGTCAATTCGTTTTGGTTGAAGAAAAGCTCGTCGGAGGGAGGGTCAGTAACCCCTATTTATCACGACTTACGATTCTCTGTCCCTCCCAGTCATTTCCTTCTCTCTCGCACTCTCCACATTTTTCTCTCTTCCTGTTATCTTCGCTTTAATTGCAAACAAATCCCAAGAATAGAATTTATGCAAACACTCACACTTTTCTAACACCAAAAATATAAACAATTTGAAAATCCATTATTAACAGATTTTTTAAATATTAATTTAAAGAAATGCTTGGAACAATAATTAATAGGCCATGGCTATGGATACCGAAATTTTGATATAAATAGTCGAATTTTTTCGGTAGAAATAAAGCTGGGAAAGGGGCTAACGTGTACCGAAATTTTGGCTCAAATAGAGTTGAAAAAGGGTCTGCTTTAATCAAAATGTATTGAAAAATAGAGATGGAAAAGAGGTTATTTGTGCCAAAATTTAGGTACAAATAGAGCTGGGAAGGGGGCTATTTGCACTAAAATTGTAATTTAAATAGGGTTGGAAAAGGGGCTATTTGTAACGAAATTTTCGTTCAAATGGATCTGAAAATAGGGCTATTTTACTGAAAATTGGGTATTAACAGAACTGGGAAATGGACTACCTCTACTGAAATTTCGGTACACATAAAGCTGGATAAGGGGCTATTCGTACCGAAATTTATCTTCAAATAGAGCTGAAAAAGGAGCTATTTTGTACCGATATAGCGACACAACTTTGAGCTGGAAAAGGGGCCATTTCTACTGAACTTTCGATAAAAATAAAATTGGAAAGGGTCCGTTTGTACTAAAATTTCGGTTTAAATAGAGCTAAAAAGGGTCTGCTTTTATCAAAATTTATGTAAAAATAGAGTTGGAAGAGGTTATTTTTGCCGAAATTTAGGTACAAATATTGCTAGAAAGGGGGGTATTTGTACCGAAATTGCATTTTAAGTAGATCTGGAAAAGGGGCTATTTGCCAAGAAAGTTTCGTTCAAATGGATCTGAAAAAGGCATTATTTTACTGTAATTTTCGTAAAAGTAGAGCTGAAAGTGGGGCTATTTTACTAAAAATTTGGGTATTAACAGAACTGGAAAATGGGCTATCTCTCCTGAAATTTCGGTACCCATAGAGCTGGAAAAGGGACTATTCGTACCAAAATTTATCTTCAAATCCGTTTGTACTGAAATTTTGGTTTAAATAAAGTTGAAAAAGCATCTGCTTTTATCAAAATTTATGTAAAAATAGAGTTGTAAAATAGGTTATTTGTGCCGAAATTTAGGTACAAATAGAGCTGGAAAGAAGGCTATTTGTACCGAAATTGCAGTTTAAATACGGTTGGAAAAGGGGCTATTTGTAACGAAACTTTCATTCAAATGGATCTGAAAAAGGGGTTATTTTACTGAAATGATGGTACAAATAGAGCTGAAAATTAGGTATTAACAAAATTGGAAAATGAGCTACCTCTACTGAAATTTCGGTACACATAGAGCTGGAAAAGGGACTATTTATGAAATTTCGATAAAAATAGAGTTGGAAAGGGTCCGTTTGTACTGAAATTTCGATTTAAATAGAGTTTAAAAAGGGTCTGTTTTTATCAAAATTTATGTAAAAATAGAGTTGGAAAAGAGGTTATTTTTGACGAAATTTAGGTACAAATAGAGCTGTAAACGGGGCTATTTGTACAGAAATTACAGTTTAAATAGGGCTGGAAAAGGGGCTATTTGCAACGAAATTATCGTTCAAATAGATCTGAAAACATTCAGTCAAAAAATAATTGAATTACTGGAAAGTTAATTTTTTAAGCAAGAAGATTAATTTTCTATAAAAAAGATGAATTATCAAAAATATACATGAATTTTCAACCACGTAATTAAATTTTGTACCAAAAATGGAATAGTCAATTTTTCAGTAAAAAAATTAATGTTCAAATAAAAATTAAACGATTTTTAAACAAAATATGTGAATTATCAACTAGAAAAGATCAATTTTCAATTTAAAAATCAATTTTTAACCCAAAAAGGAAGATTAATTTTC
Organism: Druon quercuslanigerum; assembly: GCA_010014905.2. Taxonomy (NCBI): domain Eukaryota; kingdom Metazoa; phylum Arthropoda; class Insecta; order Hymenoptera; family Cynipidae; genus Druon; species Druon quercuslanigerum. The sequence continues at coordinate 22,035 of JAAAKG020183719.1, forward strand.
TAGAAAAAAGATGAATTACAAACAATATACATGAATCAACCAAGTAATTAAAGTTTCTACAAAAAATGGAATAATTATTTTTCAGTTAAAAAATTATTTTTCAACTAAAAATTAAGCGATTTGTCAGAAAAATATATGAATTATAGACTAGAAAAGATCAATTTTCAATTTAAAAATCCGTTTCCAAACCAAAAAGGAATAATTAGATTTTTAGTGATGAAATTTAATTATCAAAAAACATAAAGAAATTTATAGAAAAATAACAACATTTTAACCAAAAAGTTGATTTTGTAATGAAGAAGATTAATTTTGTAGTAAAAAGATGAATTACAAACAATATACATAAATCAACCAAGTAATTAAAGTTTCTACCAAAAATGGAATAGTTAATTTTTCAGTTAAAAAATTAATTTTCAACTAAAAAAAAAGTGATGAAATTTAATTATCATGAAAAGAAAAACAAAATTCCAATGAAAGCTGATTTTTTAAGAAGATTACTTTTCTTTAAAAAAGATAAATTATCAGCAAAATACATACATTTCCAACCATGTAATTGAATTTTAAACTACAAATGGAATAGTTAATTTTTCAGTTAAAAAAATTAATTCCTAACTAAAAATGAAATGATTTAACAAAATAGTCAAACAGAATGCATGAATGAATGAATGATGAATGAATCTTCAAAATTAGAAGAAAACCATTCATATTTTACACTCCTTTTGTAACCTAAATTAATTTCATAAATAAAGACATAAAAAAAAGTAAACAGAGAAATTGTAATTTTTGGTCAAATTTATTTTGGGTTTAAATTGAAGATAAAATTAGAGAATAATGGAAAGAGCAATCCTTTTAAGTGGTTTTTGAGAGGCGATTCAAAATCTGGTTAGACCAAGATGAGAATTTTTTAATGTTTGCCCTAAGGCGGCGCAAACAGGTAAAACACCCGTTCTTTTTATTCGGCCGGAAGGACAAATAAACGGCACACCAAAAGCGTTAGGGTCATTAGCAACAAAAAGGTGCCATAACCGGAAACGGACAATCACGAAAAGGTGTTTGCCATTTCTATATTTAAACTCTTTAAACGTTTTCCAAATTTTCTCAAAATTTGTTATTTGTCTTCCAAATGTTGAAAAAGGAACTAAACAATGGAGAACTCGGAAGATAGTATCCCACAAAAAGGGATTCTATCATATCACTTTTAAAGGATTTAAAATAAAAAATATTATACACTTACAATTTAAATTTTAATTTATTATTTACAATTATCTACAATTGATTTATTTTGTCCACACTGATATAGCCATCAGTCTAAAAATGAATAATTCAAAACTATTTAATACTATGGCTCGAACTATGGTCAAGAGTGAATTGCGAATAACTTAGATGGCAGACTAACTGAACATATTAGGGACCTTCAATAAAGTACGTTACAACGGACTCGAACTATGGCTCGAACTATGGTCGAGAGTGAATTGCAAATAACTTAGATGGCAGAATAACTGAACCTATAAAGGGCCTTCAATAAACTACGTTACAACGGACTTGAACTATGGCTCGAACTATGGTCAGGAGTGAATAGCGAATAACTTACATGGCAGAACTACTATTTATTATTATTATACCATTAAGCCATTTCCCTAGGAGTAGGTGTCACTTACTCAATGGGGAAGGGAGTAATGTGAGGAAGGGGTTATGGAGTTTTTAGATTGATCTAGAATTCTCGTGTAATTGATTTAAATAACTGAATTGATTAGGGGTCCTCCATAAACTAAGTTACAACGGACTCGAACTATGGCTCGAACTATGGTCAAGAGTGAATAGCGAATAATTTAGATGGCAGAATAACTGAACATATTAGGGACCTTCAATAAAGTACGTTACAACGGACTCGAACTATGGATCGAACTATGGTCAGGAGTGAATAGCGAATAACTTAGATGGCAGAACTACTATTTATTATTATTACACCATTAAGCCATTTCCCTTTCGGGGTTGGTGTCACTTACTCAATGGGGAAGGGAGTAATGTGAGGAAGGGGTTATGGAATTTTTAGATTGATCTAGAATTCTCGTGTAATTGATTTAAATAACTGAATTGATTAGGGGTCCTCCATAAACTAAGTTACAACGGACTCGAACTATGGCTCGAACTATGGTCAAGAGCGAATAGCGAATAATTTAGATGGCAGAATAACTGAACATATTAGGGACCTTCAATAAAGTACGTTACAACGGGCTCGAACTATGGCTCGAACTATGGTCAAGAGTGAATAGCGAATAATTTAGATGGCAGAATGACTGAACATATTAGGGACCTTCAATAAAGTACGTTACAACGGACTCGAACTATGGCTCGAACTATGGTCAGGAGTGAATAGCGAATAACTTAGATGGGAGAATTACTATTTATTATTATTACACCATTAAGCCATTTCCCTTTCGGGGTAGGCGTGACTTAACCGGTAAGGAAGGGGGTAATATGAGGAAGGGGTTATATAATTTTTAGTTTGATCAAAAATTCTCTTGTTATTGATTTAAATAACTGAATAGATTAGGGGTCCTCCATAAACTAAGATGCAACGGACTCGAACTAAGGCTCGAACTATGGTCAGGAGTAAATATCTGTAAGCTCATATTATTAAATTATGATATTTAATTTTTTATTACGTTTTTTTTTCATTGAGTTTTTTGCAAATTCTACCTTAAAAACCGTGCCATTTTTGCAATCTATGAAATATGAAGGTTTTTCTTGTTTCAGTTTATCCAGTTTTCCACTTTTTTTCCTCAAATTTTTAGCAAGTATATGCACCATAAATTTAACATTTTGGTATTTTTGTGCTTCTCGGGAGAGAAAAATTATTTTCGATTTTTTTTCCAAACCTTGTTTGTTTTCAATTTTGAAGAATTTGAGGTTTTTCTTGTTTTTGTTAGTCCAGTTTCTTGCTCTCTTTCAAAATCCACAAAAAGAATTTAAAAATAATAAAAAATGGTAACTTTTTTTTTATAAAAATAAACATTTTTTAAATAAAAATCTCACCTTTTCGAAATACTGTACTGAAATATTCTACCTACAATAAAATTTCCTTTTTGTGAGTATTTTTTGTTTTTCAGGAGAAAGCAATGATTTTTTCTTTCTTTTTTTTTTATTGTTAAGATATGAAGGTTTTTTTGTTTCAGTTTTACAGTTTTTTGCACTCTTTTAAAATCAACAAAAAATTTGAAAATATCATGAAAAACGGTTACGATTATTTTTGAAAAAAGAGAAAATTTTTTTTTCTTAAAAACTCCACTTTTTTCTGAAAGATTGTACTGATATATTCTACCTACCATAGATTTTCCGTTCTGTACTTTTTTTTGTTTTTCGGGAGAAAAAATTATTTTTGATTTTTTCCCAAACCTTAACTTTTTTTACTTTTTAATATATGGAGGTTTTTCTTTTTTCAATTCATCCAGTTTCTTGATAGTGGAAGCTGCTAATCCTAATGTGTCTCCTAAAGGTTTACATTTTTTCTTTCACCTTCTTCCTATTCCTTAACACACCTCCCACACCCTTTTTGGTGGTGGGAGGGGG